>VDFB02271358.1:1077803958-1078060864 GCA_007258455.2 Sequoia sempervirens | reverse complement strand
ATCTCAATATGGATTTATCTCCCTTGACTTCCAATGAAATTTTGGTACAAAGATATCTTGTATTCTCTTGAAACTACTCTAGGGAAGCCTTTGGCCCCCTCGCACTAGACACTTGATCGAAGGGTAACTTATTTTTCTTGTTTGTGTGTGGAAATTAATTTAAACAATCTTTTATTGGAGTCTCTTAAAATCATGCTAGGAAGCAAATGTTTGATTCAATATATGGACTATGAATCCCTTCCTTTTCATTTTCATAGTTGCCATGAAAATGGGAATTTGCAAAGGAACTACTCAAAGTTAAGAACCAAAACATAACAACCTCCTTCTAGTGTGCATGCAAATAATTCCAATGCAAAAGGTAAATCTCTGGTTCATATTGAGGAGTTGAATGTGAATGGGTTTGTTCATATGAAATCCTAGTCAAATGCAAAGGTGCCAAACCATAAAAAGAAAGTTGTGCTTAGAGAATCCTCTAGAAATAGATTTCATATTCTTGAAAATTTTAAAGAGTTGGATTTACTAGAGCATGATTTTAGTGCAAGGACTCAAATTTGTCAGGGTTTAGATCTAGATGTATAAAATCCTCAATTCCCTACTCCATTAGATGAAATTACTATAGCCTCAAAGGAAAAAATGGCTACAACTTTTGCTTTAAATGTGGAGGAAGCTCTTGGGAAGGTTAATGTGGAGTTTCCAATAGATGATTTGGTCCATAACCTCTTGGTGGATGATCCTCATGAACATGCAAGCGTCGATGAGAAAACTGATTCTAGGCTCAAGGATGATGGAAAGAAGAAGAATGGGCCATAGATAGGAATATATTAAAATAGTTTAAAGAAAGTGACTAGTGATAAAATTCCCAAAGTAGGAAGGAAAAAATATTTGGAGAAGACAAAAATTATGGGAGATTCTCTAGTGGAATCTAGTGTGGTTAAGACATTAGGCTCTCACTTTACTTCCTTTCATAAATTATTGCAATATTTAGGAATGCAAGGGGTTTGAGTAGCATCCCTAAACAAAAGGATACTCATTATTTAGTTTTTTATCATAAAGTAGATATGATTTTCATTTAGGAAACCAAACTTCATCATAAAGTAGATATGATTTTCATTTAGGAAACCAAACTTCATCTTGAAGATATGGTGAAGATTGCTACCAAAATTTGGATGGGTTATTGTCAATGTATTGGACCTTAAGGTTTTACTGGAGGTTTTTCTTGTTTATGGGATCACTATAGGATCTCACCTCTCAGATGGATGGATGGTAGGAAATGTCTTTCTTTGCTAGCAATTTTATTTTAATTTGGGTATAATGGTTTTGTTCACCAATGTGTATGCACCTAATGATCTTCTTGGTAGGACTATGCTTTGTTCTCACATAAAATTTATTCATTCTCTTCCTCCTTATTATCATTGGATTCTAGAAGGATACCTTAAATCTATATCTAGGATACTTTATCTCTTCATTTTGGGGCCTTCTTCTTCCTTGATATAGGAAAATATTAGGTTTGTTAATTTAGTGGATTTTAAATGAATTAATGGAAACTTTACTTGGCATAATCATAGATGTGGGAAAGGATCTATCTCTAAGAGGCTTGAAAGGTTTCTCATCTCTAGTGACTGGATTAGCAATAACTAGACTTCTTCCTCTGAGATTTTAGGGTGGAAAGGATCAAATCACTAGCCAATTAAGTTTTCCTTTTCGTGGTTCTCTGTTGCTAAGAAAACCCCCTTTAAATTTCAATTGATGTGGCACAAGGACCATATATTGCATTAGATTTTGGAGATATGGTGGACTGAAGGGAGGCATGTTTATGGTACTACAATGTTTTCTTTCTTCAAGAGGCTTCAATTTGTCAAATACAAGCTCAAAAAATGGAATAAAATAGTTTTTGGTAACCTGTTTCATAAGTGGAAGCTAATTCAAGACCAATTGGATTGTATCACTTTCAAATTCAAGGAAGAGGTAATGGTCATGGGTTTTCTTCAACAAGAAACCAAATGCTTAAGGGAGCTAGTTCAATGGGAGCTTCAAGAGGAGATTTTTTGGAAATAGAAATCTTGGATTGATTGGCTTCAGGAAAGCGATAGGAAAGCTACCTTTTTTAGGAGAGTTTTTAGGAGAGCTACAAACTAGATGTTCATGAAATTCAATTTATTTTTCTTTGAAAATAACTTCATCAAAAGTAGGGGAGACATCAATGGTTGGATTGTCTTTCTTATCAAGGATGGTATCCTCTTGTTCAATAACGTTGTTCGTAGGGGAAGAGAGACAAATATGATTCTCATAACTCTCATTGGTTTGATCTTCTAACATCAAAATGTCTTCTTCACAACTAGGAGAGATATTAGGAGAAGGAAAATTTTGATTGTCATCATTATCCACCATTGTATTCTCTTTCTCTAAAGCATTCTCATAAGTGTGGGGGATTAAATTTTTCTTTTCATCCTTAGAAAGATAATATACTAACATTGTTTGGCAAAAAATGAAAAGTACTTCTAGCCATCTTAGGCAATTCTTTAAGAATGTAAAAAATTTACTTTTCATTTTTTGTCACACAATGTTAGTATATTATCTTTCTAAGCATTCCAAAATAAATTTCATCCCCGTCACTTATGAGAATAATTTACATAATACAATGGTGGATAATCATGACAATAAAATTTGGCCTTCTCCTAATATCTCTCCTAGTTTTAAAGAAGATATTTTGATGTTAGAAGATCAAACCAATGAGAGTTATGAGAATCCTATTTGTCTCTCTTCCCCTAGGAAAAACAATATTGAAAAAGATGGTACCATCATTGATAAGCAAGACAATCCAACTATTGATGACTCCCCTACTTGTGATGAAGTTATTTTAGAAGAACAAACAATTGAATTTCATTAGCATCTAGTTTTTATCTCTCCTAAAAACTCACCAACTAGGGAATATCATGGTGGAAGAAAATGAGAACATTGAAACATGTCTTTCAAACAATATTAATGAGACTTCCTCAGATGAAAATGATGAAGTGACATTAGAATCTTGTTCACTAAGAGATCATGAAAATAAGGAGAAGCCTTTTGAGGTTCTGCACATTATATCCCTTGAATTTTTATCCTAAGAAACTTCTTACCATCTACCCACCATCACAACAACCAAAAATTCAAAATAAACCTATGCTTATCATAGAACCACCTAAAAGGAAACTTGATAATGATAATGTTTTGCAACAACTGAGTTAAAATATCATTTCTCATATATATAACACGAGGAATACTCCACAACCAAGACAACCAACTCCAACATCCTTCTTGTTTCCTAATCCTATCTTTCCTAGTGCTCCTTGTTTTCCTTTACAAAGTGGAAAGGAGTATGATCTTGTTCAAAAACTTAAGAATACTCCTATTAAGATATCCTTATGGGACCTCATTCAAGACTCACCTAGTTATCATAACATGCTTCAAAATTATTTACAAGTTCCTACACCTCCTGATGTACAAAAAAATGATGTGGTAGAATAAATTCAAGCTATAAATTTGATCAACCTACACATTACTTTCCATCAAGACAAGTTACCATCCTTAGAAGAGAAAAAACAAAATGAAGCTTTTAGAATAATAGCTTATGTTAATCGAATTGGGATAAAGAGAACCCTTTTTGACAGTTGTTCAAATCTTAATGTGTGTATTTTAAGCCTTTTGGATAAGCTTCATATGGATACGAGTGACATTGTCCCCAATTATTTATATATTCATGGCTTTGATAATGTAGGAAAACAAGAGCTTGGAGTCATCAAATTAACTATTAAGGTTGGAAGGGTTACCTTGCAAAATTAGACCCATGTTATGCCTCATGATATTTAATATAATATTCTTTTAGGTAGACCATGGATTCATGAGATGAATGGGGTGCATTCTACCCTTCATCATAAAATTAAGTACATTTATGAAGAAAACATTTATACACTCAAACCTGCTCCTATTCTTGAAATTTGTTTGATTGCTGAGAGAGAAGGATGAGATCCCTTGAAATAATAGAAATCAACTACAAAATTGGAAGTCATGAAGGAAGAAGGACACAAGAAGAACATTGATGAAGTCACTAAATTGTTAGAAGATGATTTGGGTTCCTTGGATTTCACACCAACATTCATGGGAGAATACAAGATCATAAACAAAGATTCTAACAAGGGGAAAAAAAAGGTGGTAATTCCTACATAAAATTTTAAATCATCCACTTCAACCACTTTAGAAGAAAACACAACATACAAAACAAACTTTAATGAAGTTGATTATGAGCAACCATAGAATCCAAAAGAATTGAAAAATATTTATGGAAGAGGATATTAACATATGAAACAACTTGGGTATAGTGGAAAAGTATGTAGTACTAGTGAATAAGGTATCATTATCCCTATAGATCCTAACATACAAGAAACAACTAATGGTCTTGGTTATTGTCCTTTGAAAGAAAAAAAAATAGGCCCTCAATCAATATCAACACTCTTACAAAAGATCCTTCTAATCCAACCTTAACTTTGGTGCATATTAAACTATTAGATACTACATGTGGGAATATCTCATTAGATAGGAATCAAGTTGATACTTTTTCTACTCATTATAATCAATAACATTAGTTACTACTCCTTGTCACATAATAGTTGTAGGATCATAACATATTCTCTATTCCATGTTTTGTACTCATTGCAAATCATTTCCATTTTGCAAGGGGCAACATATCATCATCCATTCAAGGATCATTGTCATCCTACACTTAGTGGGGGCAAGAGGTTAGTTAGCCTTTTCCTAGTTTTGGAACTTGTTGTTTTCCCTTTGGCTAGTTGTTCACTTTTCACATATATCGACCAAGATTGGCATGCAGATGACCTTTTATAGGTTGAATCACAGGTGCCTTACTAGTATTTTGCTCTTTTTTTTTCATGTTTTCTTATGTGACTGTATGTGCATAATGTGATCCCCCATGATGTTTCATTTGATGTAACTCCCTCTCTTCTTGTGCATTCTTCTATTTATATTTGTTGGATAGAACAAACGAGAGGGGGGGTGAATTAGGTGTCATAGATTATAAGCTTAAATTAAATTATTGGAAATAACACATAAACTGATTAAGTGATTAACCATAAAATGAAAATGCACAAACAAAATAATACCAGATTTATGTGGAAAGCCAAATGAGGGAAAACCCATGGTGAGGATTAACTCACACTATAGAGAATATCAAAACTAATTAAAAAAAGGATCACTACCTGAGATAAGGTTCATTACCTGAAATAAGGACTCACTGCCCATGGGGCTACAACTCGGAGGGCTCACTACCATAGAGATACAAAGAAAAAAAAAGACTTGTTACAAAGAGACAACAATCCCAATGCAACAAATATTCCACCGCAGTCACTGATCAACTTGCATGAATGATAGAGTTCACCTTCTACTTAACACATCTGGAAACTCGATGTTAAGCTTCACACTGAACAACCACACACTTAAATCACACTCTTTAAGAATAACATCAAAGTCACGTGTGCTCTTTCACTTATCTTTATTATTTTATTATGTAAAATTTTCATCACTAGCACATTATGTATTTATATTATCTCCAACCTTGAAAATATACAAAGTCAGCCATCCAACTTCAAATTCAAATTAGGTCGATGCCAAACATCCTAGGGTGGAATTAGGTTGAGGGAAACCCAAACACATGCTTCACCAGGACCCATAATAGATCCAACATGCTTCATCAACTTTGAAAATAGTGCTTGACACATGGTCGGTCAAACAAGTGTAAAACACATAGATCAATTAAGCACGATGCTTCCAAATGCTGAAACCATCCTCAATAGAACTAGGGCAACACAATTACAGAACAACAAGACATAAGACTTCAACAAAGAGAAATATGGACTAGCAACAATTCTCTCTGACCTCAACATATACAATCAACAACAACTAGTAGACAACCACCTAATCGGATGACATCAATGACAAAATTTCATTCCTCTTTCCATTCTTGCAACAATATCCTCCTCTGTCATTGATGACAAACATCAGGGTATGTGCAGGATCATCATGGGAAAAAAGTCCGTTAAGTGGCAAAAAATTCAAAAAAATTAGAGTTAGGCAACTTGACGTAAAAATTTGAATAAGTTATCTATATTATTTCAAAAATATGTAAGAATAGAATCTGTAGCAAATTGAATGTAGTTTCTAAACTAGTAGGTTTATTTTTAAAAAAATCTATTTGGCAAAAATTTGAAATTTCAATGCAATAGTACTTAAATTTCAGGGAAAAAATAAGTAGGCTTCTTTCTAACCACCCTAACCACAATAAAATGATAATATTTTCATATAAGATTTTAAATATAAGTAGAGGACTCATGTCCTGATGTGATACATATTTTTTTGAATTTTTTTTCCAAGTAAATAATTAATTATGAATTTTTTCTTACAACTTTTAAAAATATATAAAAACTTGTATATTTGACCACCTTGACTTGGTCAAAATATCATGAAATTCATTTTTTAAATCCTATAGTATGTGAAGCATAGAATGTGATGCATGTTTTAGATTTAAAAAATATTATACCATTTGAAAGCTATAGATGTTTTTCAATCAGCCTATAAATCGGGACTTTAGTCATAATTCAAATAGAAAATGAATAATAATTATTTATTAAATTCAAAGTAAAACATAATTTATATTGGTGGAAAGCTGAGAATCTCCTTTAAAAACCTTTTTCGTTTCATCAATTTTGGGTAAAAAAAAAGTCATCAGCCACATACCCTACACATACCCATCATATTGCCACTTTTTGGCCCATCATGATCCTGCACATAGCCATGATGTGAAAAAACATAAAAGACACCATACCAGTTCTGAAAATACTTCTCAATTTTTTTCCTTTTGCTTCTCGCCTTTAGAAGACCATCTTCCTCATTTGCTACTTTCTCTTATTAACTTTCTTTTACTTTTCACATGCTCTCTCTCTCTCTTTTCTTTTTCACATGATTTCTCTCTCCCCCTTTGATATCAATGGGAAAGGAAAAAGATATGTCCATTGAAAATTCCTTTGACATGAAAATAGAATACTCATAATGACAACACTTAAAAAAAAGTTACCTGCTCCCCCTGAGGGGTAGCCAACAAAAAACATAAGTCTAAAAAGATAGAACCATGAATCAACTAGATTGATGCATCTCCAAATGCATCTTAGTTTGTAAAAGGAGGGGAAATAACCCCTAGCTTATCCTAGAGATACTCAAAAGTATCTTTAGGAAGAGCCTTTGTAAATATATCTACAATTTGATCCTTTGTCGAAACATAATCAAGATTGACTTCATTCTCCATGACCTTCTCTCTTTAAAAATGATACCTGATAGATATATGATTCATTCTCGAGTGCATCGTAGGATTCTTTAAAATGTTAATTGTACTTGTGTTATCAAAGAAGATAGAAATAGGATCATCATGTAGCACTTTCATATCTTTCAATGTATGTTTCATCCATAAACTTGTGAACAACAAGATGCAACAACAATATACTCAGCTTCAATAGTAGACAAAGAGACTGAATCTTACTTCTTACTCAACCATGCCACCAATCTACATCCAAGAAAGAATGCACCACCACTTGTACTCTTTCTCTCATCTATACTTACAACCCAATATACATCTATATAAACACTGGGTGTAAAATCTGTATCTTTAGGATACCATGATCCATAATCTAGAGTTCCTTTCAAATATCTAAATATTATTTTAACTACAGTAACATGTGTTTCCTATGGATTTTCTTAAAATCTAGTTACAAGATAAACTGCATGCATAATATCTGGTCTAGTAGCAGTCAAATATAGTAGTCCAACAATCATAGATCTATACTTGCTCTGATCAATCTTAGGGTAATCACCATCTTTACCCAACTTGCAACTAGTCACCATAGTACTGTAAGGAAAATCAAATGCGAAAACAATTCTCCTAACGTCAATACCTCGAGAAAGAATGCAGATATACTTTTTAATTTTTCAATTACAGTTCAACTAAGATGCACTATGAAGTAATATAATAGAAATAAAGTATTTGACAATCACACAGGAACACCAGATATACGTGGGAAAACCCTTTCAGGAGAAAAACCCACCACACCAAGAGAAGTCACTTTGTATTATAGTAATAAAGATTACATACAAGTTTCAGGCTTATCTTTTTGATGTCTATTTACAGCAGCATTCACCATGAACAATCTTTGAACATAAAATTTCAAGTTACAACCTTTACAGATTAGAATACATCTATTGATCATACAATAATCTGTCGAATCAACCTTCGAACCAGCCAACCACAATCTGCAATCACAGAGTATATCCCTATTGTTCCATGTCTATCAAGCTTCCTCACAAAACCGTCACAATGAACTGTCTCCCAATGGTTCCAATTTGGCTCCTCCTATTGGTCCATGAGACTCCACATACGACAGTCAATCTGTCAACAAAATTTGCACTAAGTTGGCATCTCATTGAGACACTAAAAATGTCTCGCCGATGCCACATAACCTTCATATCGATGTTGCCAAGAGTCACTAATATCACCAAGACATCCTATCGAGCTTTCAGTGTTACGTCAAAACACCAAGTAGTCATCCAGACTTATCGCTTTTTCCAGGAGATCATAGCAAGTCACCAAAGGTTATACTGAAGTCACAAGTCATATCAGGCTCCATTGAATAGGTAGCAAGACTTACATCTTTCACCAAGAAAACATACCGAACTCCAAGACTTACCCCGAAGGCTTCAACATAAAGCATTGTCGGTGAGGCATGTTACTTTTGCTAAGATATCACACCGAGCTCTAGGACTTACCCTGAAGTGTTCATCCATCGCTAAGAGTTATACCGAAGATCCCTTATCATCGGCAATACTTACATCATTCACCGAGACTTCTTCCCAAACCATTCGGGTTACCCCGATAGCCATAAGCTATCGGCAAGACATCCTTCAGTCACTAAGATGTTTCTCTGAAAGCCTTTGTGTTACACTGATGAACAACATTTGAACCTCCATCAGTGAGACCTTTGCACATCAGTAAGACTTCTTACCAATAGACTATAAGCTACACCAAAGACCACAACATGTAACATACTATCGGTGAGACTCTAACACTTTGCTAGGACTTCTCACCGAGCTACTATAAGCTATCCTGAAGCCCGTGGTCACCATGAGTCTCCTCGATACACGATTGAATGGCCTATTGGCCAAAGATCTCCCTGAGTGCTAAGAGGTCATATCGAACACTCCTCACAGCGATAACTCCATAATGAAAGCATTTGGAAAGAATTGTGCAAGGTCACAACGACCTATTCAAAACCGAATGTATCAAAGCTACTAGTCGGCCAGACATGATAGATGTCATACCGACTTGGCTCCAATGGAGGTTTCAGCCTATGATGTTTGAGGCACATATTTCCAACAATCTCCCACTTGACGAAGATCACATAGGAACCTCCAAAGCACAACATAACTTACTGAAAATCATGGGCACTAAGGCCCATCGAACTGGCACACCACCTAAACTTGTCTGTGCTCACTGGCTTCATCAATGAGTCAGCAACATTCTCTAGAGTATCAACCTTTTCAAAACTAACCTTTCCATCCTCCACCATATCTCATACAAAGTGATACTGTACATCTATATGTTTCATCCTGGCATGGAAAGTTGGATTCTTTGCCAGACAAATTGCACTCTAACTATCACAGAAAATAGTTATTTCCCCTACATCAAAACCAATGTTAGAACACAAATGTTTCAACCAAATTGTTTCTTTACAAACATGAGTAGCTGCCATGTATTTAGCCTCCATAGAGGACAAAGTGACTACAGCCTATTGCTTACTCATCCAACTCACTGCACCACCATTCAACATGAAAATGTATCCACTGGTCGACCTCCTACTATCAATATCCCCTACCCAATCAGAATCTACATATCCACAAATGTTGAGAGTCCTCTGTGATTCAACCGAATTTCCATGGTAACACAGAGCAAAATCTGAAGTACCCTTCAAATATCTAAACACTCTCTTCACAGCATCCCAATGCATTCTTCCTGGATTAGCCATAAATCGACTAAGAACTCCCACTGCTTGGGCAATGTCTGGCTTTGTACAAACCATTGCATACATGAGACTTCCAACCACACTAGCATAGGGTACACTGGTCATGTCCTCCATCTCAGTAGGAGATTTTGGACAGTCCTCAACAGATAGCTTCATTCCCTACATGACTAGAACCACTAGCTATTTGCAATCATTCATACAAAATCTCTCAAGAACAATCCTAATATACTTACTCTGACTAAGCCAAAGCTTTCTATTCTTCCTATCCCTGGTTATCTCCATCCCCAGAATATACCTTGCTACACCAATATCCTTCATTTCAAACTTAGCAAACAACTGAAACTTAATATCAGAAATCATTAGCTTACTATTGCCTATGAACAACATATCATCAACATAGAGAGCAATAACAAGTACTTGATCGCTTTCAACTTTATAATATACACAGTGATCATATTTTGATCTCACAAATCCCAAAGACAATACAAAAGTATCAAATTTCTGGTACCACATTCTAGGTGACTGCTTTAACCCATACAGAGACTTCTTTAATTTGCATACTAGTTTCTCTTTACCTTTCTCAATGAAGTGCTCAGGCTGGGACATATATATTTCTTCTTCAAGATCACCATGAAGAAATGTTGTCTTCACATCCATCTATTCTACCTCTAAGTCATATGCTGCTGCAAGTGACAAAAGAAATCTAATAGATGACAACTTTGAGCTACAGGAGAAAATATTTCCCCATAATCGATTCCCTCTACCTGGGAATAACCCTTTGAAACCAGTCTCGCCTTGTACTTTTCTACACTGCCATCCAGACCAATCTTCTTCTTAAATACCCATTTGCAGCCAACAACTTTTTTGCCTTTAGGAAAGGGGACCAGACTCCAAGTTTCATTCTTTTCTAAAGATGCCATCTCTTCATTCATGGCTTCCAACCAAGAGTCTAAATCAGACATTCTAAATGCCTCTTTCACAGTCCTAGGCTCATCAGTGCTAGAAAATAAAGCATAGGCACAAGTAGAATCAATCAAAGAGAATCCATACCTATTTGGTTGTTTTCTTTCATGGGTTGACCTCCTCACTTGCTGAGGCTGAGGCTGAGGTTCTTCTTCTTCTTCAAAACTATCCGAACTACTTGAGCTCTCATCAGTTTCAAGTACATTTTGAATTTTGAATTCCTCTTTCTTTGGTGTAGAAGGAATAAATGCTACATCCTTATTGTTTTCTGTTTTTGTCTCTAACTACAAATCTGATGCAGAGGGTCTAGGACTTTGAAACAAACACAAATATTTCAAGGAACTTAATGATGCAATCTCAACCCTTCGTCAGGCACCCTGGTGGAGACAAACCTCAATAATGCGCCAAATGACTTATTTTCCTTCCTTATAGACCCAAACCCTAGGAATACTCTTAAAAGACACAATTACACTTGTATTAAATGAAATCAAGGCCCCAAACCTCTATCTTGAACAAAATCCACTTTTCCACCTTAACTAGGCCTTCTAGCCCAACTAGGCCTCTAGCAAAGGATTTTTGACTTTTCTCTCAAACTTTCCAAAGGAACATCCAATCTAGTGACTGATTAAGTTTTGGTTTATGATGGAAAACAACATATCAACTCCCTGATGGCACTTGTTTCAAAACTCACCAACCAAAATCTGTTGTTTCCTCAAAAACTAGGCCTAATTAGCCGTCTTTTCCAAAGCAACCCCTCTTTAAACTCAACCCCTAACCATAAAACTTTCAAAAGTCCCTTAAAATTACTCAAAGCCAAGGATTCCAAGTTTTTAGGCTTCTATGATATCCCTAACATGCTCAAACACACAACCCTCCTTAACTTGCCTCAAAACTAGGGATTTTTAGTTACTCACCTTCCGAACACTTGCAGAACCTTATCTTTGACTTTTCACCATTATATCAACATAATAAATCAATACAAACTCAAAAACACACCCCTCATTAAGGCAGATCTCCTGCTGCTATACCTTACCACCCATTTTCATGCAGTTTTCCCTTTGACAGCTCGGTGTACACCTTGATATTCCTCTTTCC
Organism: Sequoia sempervirens; assembly: GCA_007258455.2. Classification (NCBI taxonomy): domain Eukaryota; kingdom Viridiplantae; phylum Streptophyta; class Pinopsida; order Cupressales; family Cupressaceae; genus Sequoia; species Sequoia sempervirens. Next base: position 1,078,048,694 of record VDFB02271358.1, on the reverse strand, counting down.
TGCACATTAGTTTGTCAAATATATATGATACATGTTAGGAATGATCCATTTCATAGGTCACAACAGCATTTTACCTTGAAATGGATCAATCATCCATGAAAAACCTCAAAATTAGTGAAAAATCTGCACTTTCTTGCGGACAGTCAGCAATATAATACAAAGAACTGATTATAAACATGTATCAAAACATGAAAGGGCTTAAATACATGTAGATACAAGTCCCTAAACCATCCCACTAAAAATATCTTCAATAGAAATCAATAAATCATCAAAAGAGCACAAGAAAAATGCAAGAAATTGATATTTTTTTGCTTCTTCTCGTAGCAGTCCGTACAAAATCCATACCAGCAACCCAACCAATGTAAAAATGATTTCTCAACCTTTATAGACTCATTATCCAACTGCTCAAACCGTTTGGAATTGGTTTGATTACATTAAAGTTGCTAAAACATCAAAAGCACACTTTCCCGCCAAAGTTGGATTTTGAAAATTTGAATTCTCCAACATGAAATTTATTGAGCCCCTATCAACTATAAAGCTTCTAAACTATTACATGGAATTATTCAACCTTATTTGAAATACTTAAAGCACTATATTCCTATCTAACCTCCTAGAACATGATTTTTCCATTTACATTGCAATTTGGTCCTAGGATCCTTATTAGGACCCTTAGGACTTTTGACCTCTTTAATGTGTTCACCCATTCCAAAGGCCATTATAGGCTCCAAGATATCATAATTGATGCTTTGAGGTGAATGATAGGTCTTCAAGACCCCTGCATTCTCCTATCTCCTGAAGATTTCCTTGAAGAGCTTGGCTACTCCTGCACCAAAATCCAAAGTGGAAGGTTTCAGCTCACAAAAGATTACACTTTTGCTATATACAACCTTCTCAGTATCAGGATTCCAAGGATTGTATCCTTTTATGATAGCACTATAGCCAATAAAAATACATTTCATAGCCTTGTTCTCCAATTTGGATCTTTTCACATCCGACACATGAGCATATGCCTCACAGCCAAAAACACGAACATGTCTAAGAGAGGGCTTCTTACCAGACCATGCTTCCAAAAGTTTTTTCTCAACAAGAGCAGAATTAGGAGACTAATTAATTAGATAACATGCAGTAGATACAACCTCAGCCCAAAATTTCTCCTCCAAGCTAGCACTACTAAGCACACTTTGTGCTCTCTCCATTACTATCCTATTGAACCTTTCTACAACTCCATTTTGCTGTGGAGTATAAGGTGTAGTCTTGTGTCTTTTAATTCCATATTCTTTACAGTATATTTCAAATTCATCATAACAAAATTCATCACCATTATCAGTCCTTAAGCATTTTATTTTTCTTCCAGTCTGATTTTCAACAAGATTTTTAAATTCTTTAAACTAACTGAATACTTCTGATTTACTTTTTAGAAAATATACAAATGCTCTTCTTGAGTAATCATCAATAAACGATATGTAGTATCTTGACTTAGACAAAGAAGGAACATCCACTGGACCAAACACATCCGAATGAATATAATCTAGTAAACCAGAAGATTTATGAGGACTGGAATAAAAAGAAACACAGTGCTTCTTTCCATATATATAGTGTTCACAAAATTCAAATTCAAGATTACAATCTTCAAGCCCCTCAACTAGGTTTTTATTCTTCAAGGTTTTTAAACCTTTTACTCCTATGTGGCCTAATCTATGATGCCAAAGCATAGTCTTCTCTGCAGGAAGTTTTAATTCCATAGAGTTTACATAATTAGGGATATTTCCCTCTTTACCTGCACAAGCAGCTTTCAGTGACTTTCCAGAGACACTATTACATTGAACAACATGTACATCCAACTTGTACAGGGTACCGATTCGAGCACCTCTAGCTAGCACCATTGAACCTCAAGTCATCTTGCAGCCATTTCCAGAGAATTTGACTTGTACTCCAATATCATTCAACATACTTACAAAAAGTAAGTTTCGAGCCAGACCTGGTATATGCATTACATTATTGATTCCCTTCACTTTGCCATCGGGGAATTATATTCTGACTCTTCCATGACCAACTATCTCCAAAGTTGAATCACTTGCTAAGTACACCTTTCCACCATTGTATTCTTCATACTTCGTGAACCATTCTCTATGAGATGTCATGTGGAAAGATGCTCTAGAATCAATCAGCCAGACATCATCTAATGCCTGAGTAGCCGAGGCTGCAATGAAGGCATCACCATCACTATGAGAAGAACCATTATCAGAAGAGCCCTTCTTCTTTTTCTCCTCTTTACAATCCTTTCAGACATGACCAGGTTGCCCATAGTTCTAGCACTTCACCTTGGACTTCTTGCCAAGAGACTTTGATCTCCCCTCTGATTTCAATTTGGACTTCTTGTCCTTCTTGCCTTTCTCTTTCGGTCTTCCTTTGATAGCAAGAGCTTCCTTCGCCATCTCAGAAGATTTCCTTCTCATCTCTTCTGATAGCAAAGATGCAACATCTTCCATCTTGAAATTCAATGTTGAACTCCCTATAGCCATCACCAGATGATCCCATGAGTCTGAAAAAGAACACAACAATAGCATACAACGATCCTCTTCTTCAGTCTTCACACCAACAAATGTTAATTGAGCAATTAGCATATTAAATGCATTCAAATGATCAGCCACAGACCCTCCTTCCTGCATTCTCAAAGAATACAGCTTCTTCCTCAGGAACAGTTTATTCACCAAGGACTTCCCTTGATAAATAGACGCCAGTCTCTTCCACAAAGAAGAGGTAGTCTTCTCCTCATGCACATTCAGAAGCACTGAGTCTGCCAAATAGAGCCTTATCAGCCCCTTAGACTTTCTATTTGCAAGGTCCCAATCTTCTTGCTTCATGCCTATAGGTTTTACTCCAGCCACAACAATCCAAAGATCACGATCAACTAGAAGATCCTCCATCTTGAGCTTCCACAACTCAAAGTTACTGCCGTTGAACTTCTTTATTTCAAACTTTCCAGACGTGCTAGCCATATCAGCCTATAAATAAAAATAACAAACTCTACAAGACTCCCACTAAATAGATTGACTCAAAAAACCCAACATACCCACAAGGATAACACAACTGGCCAGGCTCTTATACCACTTGTAAGGAAAATCAGATGCAGAAACAATTCTCCTAATGTTAATACCTTAGGAAAGAATGCAGATATACTTTTTAATTTTTCAATTACAGTTCAACTAAGATGCACTATGAAGTAATATAACAGAAACAAAGTATTTGATAATCACATAGGAACACGAGATATACGTGGGAAAACCCTTTTGGGAGAAAAACCCACCACACCAAGAGAAGTCACTTTGTATTACAGTAATAAAGATTACATACAATTTTTAGACTTATCTTTCTAATGTCTGTTTACAGCAGCATTCACCATGAACAATCTTCAAACAAAAACTTTCAAGTTACAACCTTTACAGATTAGAATACATCTGCTGATCATACAACAATTTGTCGAATCAACCTTTGAACTAACCCACCACAATTTGCAATCAAAGAGTATATCCCTGTTGTTCCATGTCCATCAAGCTTCCCCATAGAACCATCACAACGAACTGTCTCCCAATTGAATTTGCACTGAGTTGGCATCTCAGTGAGACACTAATAGTGTCTTCCCAATGCCACATAACCTTCATATCGATGTCGCCAAGAGTCACTATTATCGCCAAGACGCCCTATCAAGCTTTCAATGTTACGCCAAAACACCAAGCAGTTGCCCAGACTTATTGCTTTCGCCAGGAGATCATAGCAAGTCACCAAAGGTTATACCAAAGTCACAAGTCATATCGGGCTCCATTGAATAGTCAGCAAGACTTACATCTTTCGCTGAGAGAACATACCGAACTCCAAGACTTACCCCGAAGGCTTCAACATAAAGCACTATTGGTGAGACATGTTACTTTCACTAAGACATCACACCAAGCTCTAGGACTTACCCCAAAGTGTTCATCCATCACCAAGAGTTATACCAAAAATCCCTTATCATCAGCGAGACTTACATCATTCGCCGGGACTTCTTCCCGAACCATTCGGGTTACCCCGATAGCCACAGGCTATCGGCAAGACATCCTTCAGTCGCTAAGACGTTTCTCTGAAACCCTTTGTGTTACACTGATGAACAACATTTGAACCTCCATCAATGAGACCTTTGCACATTGGTAAGACTTCTTACCGATAGACTATAAGCTACGCAGAAGACCACAACATGTAACATACTGTCGACGAGACTCTAACACTTCATTAGGACTTCTCACTGAGCTACTATAAGCTATCCTAAAGCCTGTGGTCACCATGGCTCTCCCTGATACACAATTGAATGGCCTATCAGCCAAAGATCTCCCTGAGCGCTAAGAGGTCATACCGAACACTCCTTGTCATAGCGATAGCTACACAGTGAAAGCATTCGGCAAGATTTAAATGCAAGGTCACAGTGACCTGTTAAAACATAATGTATCAAAGCTGCTAGTCGGCTAGACATGATAGATGTCATACCGACTTGGCTCCAATGGAGGTTTTATCCTTTGATGTTTGAGGCACGTATTTCCAACAAGTATTTACCCGTTTGGAACCATCCATCCCAAATTTTCTCAACATCTCTCTCACATACTTAGATTGTGAAATGAAAATTCCTTTCTCTATTTGATTAGTTTCCATCCCAAGAAATAAATTCATCTCACCAAACATGGAAATTTCAATTTATTTATGCATCTGTTCCATAAAAATCTTACACATCTCTTCATTTCCTCCAAAGATAATGTCATCAACATATACAACTACAATCAAGGTTTTGTCATATTTAGTATTGAAATACAAATTACTATTTGTTGTACCTTTGTTGAATCCTTGTTGATTGAAATACTTATCTAGCCTTGCATACTAGGATCTAGGAGCTTGCTTCAAACCATAGAAAGCTTTCTTTCATCTGTACACCATATCTAGTTGATCTATTAACTGAAATCCTTCTGGTTGTTCCATGTAGATCTCTTCATCTAGTTCACCATTCAAAAATGTTGACCTGGCATCCATCTGATAGACTTTGAAATATTTATAAGCAGCTAATGCCATGAACATCCTTATATCTTCCATTCTTTCTACCGAGGAAATCTTTTCCTAAAAATCTATACCTTCCACTTGTGAGTAGCCTTTGCACACAAGCCTTACACTTTTTCGAACAACTTTCTCATTCTCATTCAGCTTGTTCCTGAATAGCCATTTCGATCCAATGAAGTTTTTTCTGCCAGTCTTGGGACCAATTCCCAAGTTTGATTCTTTTCAATTTGTAAAAGTTATTCTGTCATTGCTTCCTTCCAATGTTCATCCTTACAAGCTTCACCTACTGACTGCGGCTCAATTTCAAAAAATAAGCACAAGTTTACTTTAGTAGCAACTTTGCTTCTAGTTAACACACTTTTGTGTTGTCTCCAATAATTTAACTTTCTGAATGATTCCTCAGTACATATTTTGGTGTTCTAGGGGAGATCACTAGAGCATCTTCTTATCTTTCATTATATTCATTTTTCTCTTTTTGCTCATCTCTATCATGTTCTTCCATAATTTATTCTATTCTTACACAATCATGTTCATTGGACACATATCCATCAATATCAATAGAATTCTTCACCATTTCATTAATCTTCACATTCGAGCTTTCTACAATCTTCCTCAATCTTTTGTTGAAACATCTATATGCCTTTCTTTTAGTAGAGTATCCAAGAAATATTCCTTGATCACTTCTTGCATCAAAATTTCATAATGTTTCCTCATCTCTTCTGATATAACATTTGTTTTTGAATACCTTCAAATATTTAACTATAGGAATTCTTCTGTCATAGCTCATAGGGAGTCTTTGTACTATTTTCTCTTTCCTGAACTCGATTGAATACATATACAACAGTGTGAATAGCTTATTTCTAGCAAAATTCTAGTAATTTGGCTTCATTGATCATTGACCTAGCAACTTCTTGAACTATCCTATTTTTCCTTTCAACAACTCCATTTTACTGATGGGTTCTCAAAGCAGATAAATATCTCTTTATTCCATGCACTTCACAAGACATATTGAACTCATGGGAGGTGAATTCACCACCTCTGTCAGATCTCAGACATTTATTGTCATTTGGATCTTCATATTCTGAATCTTCATCTAAAATACTAGAATTTTCATTAACATTGTAAGCTCTATTAATCTTCTTTCCTTTCTTTTCTTTCTCATATCTTTTTTTATTCTTTTTATCTCTTTACAGACACTTTGCAATATAGTGACCAATTTCTCCACAACTAAAACACTTAAAAGGAAATTTACCTTCATAAGTTCACTATAGCCTTTTCTCATTCTTCTTACAAAGTTAGCCTCAATTTCATCAAATTTCTCTTCATCCAAATCTTCAGTTTTTGTAGCTTTAAAAGTAGTCTCTATTTTTCCTTCACTTCTTACATTCGACTTCCTCATCTCATAAGATGTCAAAAATCCTAGAAAAAAAATCCTTAGTACAAGTCTTATAATCTATTGTCTGCTTAATAGAACTTACCTTTTATTGTAAGCATCAGGAAGAGTTTTGAGAATATTCTTTACAATTCTAGTTTCATCTATAGTAGTTCCAAGAGATCACATTCAAACCACTACCTCATCCAATCTTTGTACATAGGCTTTAACATTCTCATCTCCAAACATATATATAAGATCAAACTGTGTTTCCAAATTCTATAATTTTTCCTCTTTTACCCTTTCATCATCATCATGCACTCTTTCTAAAGCATCCTAGACTTCCTTAGCTATCTTCAAGTTCTGAACCTTAATCAACTTAAAATGTACGAAACTATTCTTCAAGAGGAAGTTTTCCTTGTTATTCACTTCATGTGCTCTAATTTCTTCAGGTGTACTTAGACCATTATTAGGAGTGTAGGGATTCTTATAAGCTTTCTCCACATCATATATGCAATACTCTAGATATTATTCCATTAACACTTTCTAGATACCATAATTAGTTCCATCAAACCTTGGATAATCAAAGACCATTTGGCTAGCCATCCTGAACCTTCCTCAAGTGGTTAAGCTCTTCACCAAGGATCCAAACTCTAATAACAATTATTGGATAGGACAACTTAGAGGGGAGTTGAATCAGTTGTCGTAGATTATAACCTTAAATTCAGTTACCATAACTAACACATAAACTAATTAAGTGATTAATAATCAAATGCAAATGCACAAACACAATAACACTAGATTTACATAGAAACCTCAAAGAGAGAAAAAAAGGGGTTAGGATTAAATCATACTATAGAGAATATCAAAATTGATTACAAAAAGGCTCACTGCCTAAGATAAGGTTCACTGCCTAAAATAAGGACTCACTATCCACATGGCGATAACCTAGAGGGCTCACTACCACAGAGATACAAAGAAGAAAAAGAATACTTGTTACAGAGAGATGAAAATACCAATGCAACAAAGATTCCATTGCAATCACTGATCAACTTGCATGAATGATAGATTTGAACACCTTATCCTCACTACATCCATAAACTTCGCGTTAAGCTTCACAGTGAACAATTACACACTTAATTTTCACTATTTAAGAATAGCATCAAAGTCACATCTGATCTTTCACTTATGTTCCTTCCTTTCTTATGTACAATTTTCATCGCTAGTACATTCTATATTTATACTATTGCTAACCTTGAAAAAGATACAAAGTCATCCATTCAACTTCAAATTGAAATTAGGTCGGTACCAAACATCCTAGGGTGGAATTAGAATGAGGGTTACCCAAACACACACTTCACTGGGACCCATAATAGATCGAACATGCTTCATCAACTTTGAAAATAGTACTTGACACATAGTCGACCAAACAAGTGTAGAACAAATAGATCAATTAAGCTTGATGCTTCCAAATGTCGAAACCATCTTCAATAGAACCAGGGAAACACAACTCTAGAACCAAAAGCCATAAGACTTCAAAAAACAACAATCTGGACCAACAAAAATTCTCCCAGACCTCAACACATACAATCATTTCAACAATTAGTAGATGACCCGCTGACCGGTTGACATCAATGAAAACATTTCATTCCTCTTTCCATTCTTGCAACAATATCTACATTCTTCTTTATGTCGTAAACATTTAATATTTTCACTTGTCTTATGTTTTCCTTTTACAGATGATGCAAGGAATTGAGAAATTTAGGTCCCTTTCATGTTGACTCAAAAGGATTTTTCTATTTTTTTGATCTCTTTGTATCATTCTTCAAATTCTATGACTATTTGGGGAATGATGACAATTTTGCTCTCTTTGACAAAATTGTAGAAAAGATATACTGATGTCAAACACATAGATACCTTCCATATTTATGGGGGAAACCCCTCCTTCCTTTTTCATGGCGTAGCTTTATTTTGAAGACATATAACTTGGCATAGGGTTTTCTAAGGAAATCTCTCATCTTAGGAGAAAAAATTGGCTACTTTAAAATAGTTTCTCACAATAATGGTGTTAGCAACCGCTTTAAAGTGGGGGAATACATTGATGACATCTTTTGATATTTTGATTATTTCATGGTGTGATTTTTTTTTCTTGTGACACATCCTTTTCTTGGTGGTGTTATTAGTTTTGATCTCCTTCAAGAATGTGATATTTCTAAGAATATAATTTCCCTTAGTGGCATGATGCAAAATGAGGCATCCCATAAGTGGCAATATGATATTCTTGACTTGTCTGCTCTTGGAGACATTAGGCATGATGTTCCCTAAGAAGAAGACCTTACACAAATCAAGATCCCCTAAAGAAGGACACAAAAAAAAAAAAAAAACTAAAGACATAACATTCAAAATCATTTAGCATTGTTGTGCCTTATCAAATTTGTTAGGAGGATATCTTCGGTATGGTATGCGAAGCTAATATGATTCTCTCATTTACCACCTTTTCGAGATACTCACCTAGTGGATGGATTGAGGTTCCACTACCCTAGAGTGACCACACATGTTACAAACAATTAGCCTAGACCTAGTTCACATTGTGTTTGATAGACTATCGAAGTTTGATCCTTGTTTGGGACAAACAACTATGTTCCACATCCTATTAGAATAGTTGATGCTTGATCCTTTATTTTCCCTTATTTTCCTTGGTGTTTGATAGGGTATGATTGTGTATATTTTTCATTTCTACATAAGTAAGTGTCTTGAATGACTACTTTAGAGTGAGTTTTTCATGGGGGGAATTCTCACTAAAGTGGGGGAAAAATGTAGTAAATGAAAAAGTATCCCTTATTCCTTAATTTGGGAGTAATTAGCAATAAAAGAACCTAATGTTGTCTTGATTTAGTCTTGTAATTATTTTTACACTTTCACATTAATTCTAAGACCATTTTTAATAAAATTGACTTAATGATGCCTTATTTAGGGTGTTGTAAAGTGTATCTTTACATGTTCACACTAATATAGGGACTTTAATTAATTAATTAAGGTTAATTGAGCTTAATTTTCCCCATAAATTCAAATCCAAGCCTAATTTACTACATTTTCTGAGGAATAAATCCTGACACTCATTAATAATGTTTCACAACACTTGATTTTGTGAGGTTTGAGTCCTAGGATAGTGACCTACGACCCATTAGCCACCTAGAAAATGGGTCCTTTCTAGGTCCTAGGACCCCCTTTTGGCATATTATTTCATATCCCTAAAGCATGTCCTAGTTGAGTGTGCTAGGACTAATTAGTCACTTGGAAAATGGGTCCTCCATAACTTAGGACACACCTTTTTTAACCTATTCTTGGTGGGATTTTACAAATTTAAAATCCTAGATCTAACATCGGCTTGTGCTATTTGAATTTTGGGTTTAAGTCTTAATTTGAGTATAAATACAAGGTTATTTCATTATGCTTTGAACTATATCTTCATAAGAAATTAAGAATACTTTCACAAGAGCATTAGAGAGTATTTTAAAGGAATTTCAGGGTATATTTATCAAGGTTTCATTGCAGCAATCAAAGGTCATATCATCATGTCAAAGGCATAGTGCATCATGCATGTTGTTGAGCTTGTGTGTTGATATATCATTGAATATCCAATTCAAGCATTGCTTCACATCCAAATTCAAGATCAAGATCTACATTACTTAAAGCCACTTCATGCTAGATTATTGATTTTTACTCCTAGACTTCATCCAAGATATCATTGTTTCAAGTTTCATGTTTCATTGTTTCATCATAAGGTTTAATTACCTAAACGGGGTTTGACCAAGGAAACCCCTATTCCCTAACAAACAATAAATGTTATTCTCTCTTTATGCATGCTTGTAGGATCTAGATTGAAGTTCAAGTGGAGAATAAAAGTTGCAAAAGTTGTCAAGATTGAAAAGTTGTAAAAGTTGTCATCTTTGTTGCAATATCACATAAACTAAGCTATAGGAATTATTTTCAACTTTTGGGAGATGAGCACCTAGGATCTAGGATTGCAGACATTGAAGAACATGATCCCGAAACTAATTTTCCAAAACCCTAATAGGGACCCATTAGCTACCTAGTCAATGAGTCCTCAGTGAGGCCCAAAAACAATACTTTTTCAACAAGGTAGACATCATTTTAACATCTTAGAAAATATCCTTTTATTGTTATAATAGATAGGTTTTTTTAAATATTTTTCTATGCATAATTGAATGAAATAACAAGTAAAATGGTGTGTTTTATCATCTTGATGACTCATTTTGGTAGACCCCCTTTTCCTTCATTTCATGGCTAATAGGATTTCCACATGAAATTCCCAAACTAGTGTTGATGCCATTAACATATATTATGTATCATATGTATGAATTAAATAATTAAATTAGGAATAGAATGTGTGATCACAAGAGAAGACACTTGTGTTCAAATTTGGTTTTGAGAATTTTTAAGAATTTGAGCATAAGTATTTTCCATCAAAATAATAGAATCTACAATGTGAGATAGACTATATAATACTTCTATTCCTTGTGAATCATTGATCCATTTTCTAAGGTTATCCAAAATATGGAAACTTTCTCTAGCCAAAGATTTAGTACTCAAGTATAACTAGAGACTAGCTAAGTCTTTATCTAGATTTGGTATTTTTCAAGTCAGGAGCATGCACAATAGAGTTTTGCAACCCTAAGTCTACATGAATGGATTGATGTGAAGAGGACATTTCTTAAGTGGAAATAGGAGTGGGATTCAATAATTATTGTGTTGTTGTAGTTCCTTTAGTGAAAGGGTCAACAAATTCAAACTCAATATTGGAGCTATTTAAAGCACGAGAAGACATAAGTTGGTAACTTTATCTCACAAGAGAGTTGGATGTAGAAAACTCGGTTATGAAGCTCATAAATCAACCACAAGCCTTAAGACGCTTAAATGTTTAGGTAGAATAAATATAGGAGAAGTAGAAGAAAATCATTGAGAAAACAAATCAGATCTAGCATTTTTTGCAAGATACTATCTAAATTATACTCAACAAAATTCTTAATGTTGGATAAAAAAATAAATGCAATGATTCAATTTCAATTTCTTAAGAAAATGATAGAATATAGTTGTTAAGGAACATATTAGTAGAGATAGAGAAAAAATATTGACAAATATGCAAAGATGAAAGTTTAATTGAAATATGACCTAAAATTCTCAAGACAAGGGCATGGGAACCCTAGTTCAAAAATGAAAAATTTTAAGGCTTAAAATTCTAAATAGATGAAGAAGTCTTTGTAGATTGTAGACTACGAAGCCTCAGATATGAAACCTTACAAAATTTGTAAAATTGTAGATGCCCTATTTTTCATGAGAGGTATATAAATACATGAATTTAGGGTATTAAAGACTTCAAAGGAGAAAATATAATCAATGCACTCAACACATTAATATTCCCAGAAGGAAAAGTTTGATAACCAATTGAATATAAGGCTCAAATGATATAAAGATTTTTTTTTAAGTTTATGTTTTATGCAATGAAAATTGAATGCTTTAATTTTTCAAAATTTATACAATATGAGGAACAATATATTCATATAATCTAATGCTTGATCAATTAAAAAAATATACATTATTTAGATCCAAACAATTGCAATTGTAGGATACGTCAGGTTCACTAAAATGTAAGATGGTGAAAAGGGATCTAAGAATAATGCTCAATCCAAATCACTCATTCCACAATAAAATATTGGGGGACACAAAAGTAACCATAAGAGATTACCTCGCTATTGTCCACAAGGGAGAGCCAAACAATTAGTCAAAGTTTTGGTCCCATTTTTGTTAGGATGATGGTTAATGTGATGTTATTAAATGTTGCAAACTATGTGAATCAAGACCAAAGAGACAAACTATTATAAAATTAAGAAAAATCAAAGCAAACAGATAGGAACATGAAGCAAAAATGAAATTGCACACATAGAGGAACTTGGTATATGAATTTGGTGCAAAATTGACTAGATATAGGTGAGGGAACCCTAGTCCAGAAATGGTTATTTTTTAGGGTTTTAGAGCTTGTATTGATGCATCATAGTATGAAGGGATTTCAGTCAGGATATAGTTTCGAAGCTTGATTATTTGTGAATAATCATCTTGTTCTAGTTCAATTTTCTTAGTGAATATGGATGGAAATCTATAAGTTGTTGGATGTTTCTGATATGTGGTTGTCATTTATGTCAACACTATTGGAATTAGAGGAGTATATGTCAAGGCTATTGAGAAAATTGTAATAAAGCAAGTTGCAGGTTGTTGGTGGTGCAGTGAAATTTAGTTTGGCCAACATACTAAGCCAACTTAGTATGTTGATGATAAGAGGTTGTGGATTAAAGGGTTTGTTTTCGAGTATATCTAGTTTATCCATGTTATGTCTTAGAGATCCGCATGAAGATTTGATTGAGTTAAGAGTATCTTTGTTTTGACTATTTTCCTGTTGCTTTAGTTGGTGTTCCTAAAAGAAGATGATGTGATTATGGTAACGTGAAGTTTTGTGGATGATTCTCTAGTGATTCATGATGCTTGTGGATGTTTCTAGATTGTTATCTATTTGTGTTGTATATCTGCATTGATCTCTGTCCTCGCAATTGGATATTTTCCTTTGTGTATTCATGTTTTTCATGTTTTTGGCCAACAGGATTATTGTAGCATGTTGTGGATCTTAGAGGAATAATTATTGAAGATGTTTCATGTTTGAGAATGTTGTTTTCAGTCCTCACTATGTTGTGGAAGATGTTGGTTGATTCACATTGATCATTATTTATGTTTTGGGCCAACATTTTGTGTTCATTTTATATTTTATTGAAGCCGACATGTAGATGATGTTATTCTTGGTTGCGGATATATATGAGTGATTCTTTTATCATTTGAATGGAATGGTGAACTGAACTATGCAAGTCCTATGTACAAATAATGTTCTAATCATTCCAGGCTAGAAGTTAAGTGTGAAGAAGACTGAGTAGAGCTTATGTGCTTAACAGGAACTGTAATAAGGAATGAGTAGATGTTATTTTCTTAGTACAAAATATTGTGGATGTAATCTAAATATTTTTGTAAGATAGTGTGTCTTCCTTTGGTAGTAAGCCTTTTGTATTTGAGCAATCACCTCTAGGAAGTGTGCCTGAATGCATGTGCACCCCCATTTATTCTTTTATACTTTTAACAGGGTATAATCTTGTGGACTAACCTCCATCGTGGTTTTTCCCCTAATAGGGTGAAATAAAGATTTTTGGGACCCTACTGCTACTCTTGCACTTCTAGGGTTTTTGACCTAAAAGGAGAGAGATAGGGACAAAAATGCCAATGATTCACTGAAATTGTGATGTGTGATTTTTTTTTAATGTAAATGAAATTAACTAAATGCAATTGATTATCCTAGATGAATGAACTTGAATGTGAGTGCAATTTAAGCTATGTTTGAAAACAGATTATGATATGCAAATAATTATGTAAATGAAGAAATAATGCAGAACAAAAAATAAAGGGATAAATCTGAGTGCATCTAGATGAATTGTGATGAACTTGGAGTGTTCTAAATGCTGATGAAAATTACTAATTTTTCACAGTAGGACCCATTTGCCATAGGTGGCAAATTAGTCCTCCTACTGGTGAAAAAGTGTCAGGAGCTGATTTCTCTCTGTTGGGATCCAAAATCTGACAAAATTTATATTTTCAATCATAAGGTGAAACTTATTTTCCATAGGTGGTGAATCAGTCCTCTCCCAAATTTTTGAAAAATCAAGAAACAACTCTGCAACAACAGATCTAGAAAAGTCTGCTTGTCAGGTTGTTGAAGTCAGTTCTGTAGAAAAATTGACAAATAACTCTCTCCAGGCTTGAAATTGGCTAATGTTGACTTGAAGCACCTACTTGACTTGGAAATAAATCTTCAACACCTAATAACCCATCAAATCTACATACAAAGTGCTGCAAAAAAACATGTAATAGGGGGAAAATGATTAGTGTTAGTGAATAGGGGTTTTCCTTGGTCAAACCCCAGTTTTGGTAATTAAACCCTTGAAAAGATAATTAAATGAAAGAGAAAGATAAACTAATAATGTGAAAATTCGATCAACTTACATAACCCTTGATCATACAAATCTGAAGTAATGTCAATGGCAGCTTCAAAGTGCTTGAAAAAATGATATAAAATTCTTGAATGCTTAAAATGTGAGATGGAATGCTTGGATGAATGAGGATATGTAAAATGAGGTGAAAATCACATATTTATACAATTCTTGTGCCTTAGTATTCATTCATACCTCATCACAGGCCAAAATCAAGTGTTTTTGAATAAAATACCAAAAGAAAATTTGAAATATTTAGAACTTGGGGCCAAGGGGGACTCATTCACCACCCATGGCAAATGGGTCCCACCTAGGACTTGAAAATATGTGTTGGGAAAAATGTTGTATTTAATGTTGTTTGTTGGGATAATATGCAAAAATACACTTAATTACAATTTATGAGGGCATAAAGAGACAAAATAAAGAATGAGAAATGTGTAAATAGTGAAAATATGCCTAGAAGAATGTGAAAGTTTGTTACAAGACTTTACAACACTTCAAAATAGGACTTGTTGATGTGTAAAAAGGTGATTTTTAGGTGAAATGCATTAAATAGAGTCTAGATGAATGTAGAAATGTCTTACAACACTTCACAACACCTTCAAAAGACGTCATTCTTTGAATTTTAATGCCTAAATAAGCATGTTCAAGCAATGTTACAACATAAAATCAAAGCAACATAGTTCCAACACAATGAAACAAGATCTAAAAGGCCATGAAAAATTCAAGGGACCATTTTTCTATGGCACATTTAGCCCCCACTTTAGTGAGGGGATGAACATACTTCAAACTCACACTAAAGTAGCCATGAACATCGAGGGGAGGGTTCAAATGAAGTTATGTTAGCAAGATGGAATGAAAAAGATTTAGAGAGATGATCAAGACCCTAGGTTGATGATCCCATGGAAAACTAAACATAAGAACATTTGAAGGAACACACAAGTGTTGAGAAGAATTTGGATGAAGCTTTGATCATCAATCCAACTATTTGTGAAAAGAGATCTAGGCTAGTTGTTTTAAAAAAGAAAATGTGTACTCACTCTGGGGCCATGGAACTTCAGGTTGTCTGTGGGGTGAGAAAGCCCAACTGTATACTCACTCTAGGGCCATGGAACTTTAGGTTGTCTATGGGGTGAGAAATCCCAACTATATACTCACTCTAGGGTGATGAAACTAGTTGTTCATAGGGTGAGAAAGACAAAAAAGTATGATACATACGCTAGTTGGTATGCACTTACAGACATAAAAGTGGCTATGGGGAAAAGTCATGCCACTAAGTGGGATTCCCACTCATCCATGCTAAATTTAAACCCGCTGATAACTTTAACAAGGCACCATGAAACAAAAAAAAATGCTAATGAGCAAAAAGACAAGGTACCACAGTCATGCAAGCTACGTTATGCAAGGTGGAAAAAATTTAAAGTGTAATAGTGTAAAATGTTCAAAGGAGTCTTGTTTAGTTTATGCAAGGTTAGTCACTAAAGGAACATTGTGTCTAATGTCTCCAAGAGAGGACCAATCAAATAATAGTATATTCACAACTTAGGGGGTGTATTGTGTCACATGAACCCACAAAGAGAAATGTAATATGCTAAGATAGATCACAATTATGAAGGACATCAAGCCCAATGTCATCCACAAAGTGACAAATGCATCACGCAAACGACAAGGCTACACTAGGAACCAAGAATGAAAATGAAATAGTGGTAATGTATGCCCCACACTTTAAAGGAATTGCTACACAACATTTTGTGAGTAATTTCTTTAATGTAGAGAAGGAAAGAGAATGCAAAAGAAAAACAAGACATGAGAGCCAACTTAGAAAGCCTTATGCCAAGTCATATGTTTTGAAGTTTGGTTGTGTCATGTCAATGAGAATTTAAAACAAAGATATAAAGGGAGTTTCCCCCAGAAAAGAAAGCAAACCAAACACATAAGGGATCTATGGATTTGGGGTCACTATGCTCATTGCTGCAATGTTTTTATGAAAGAGCTCAGAACTAACATCATTCCCCAAAAAACATAGAACTAGAAGAATGACATAAAGAGAGCAAAAAAATAAAGAAAAAGAAAGTCCATTTTGAGTCAACATGAAAGAGACATTGCAATCTCAATGACTTACATCATCCCCAAAAGGAAAACAAAAGTGAAAAGAAAGAAAACAAAAAGGAAAATGAAAAATGAGAAAACTTTTGGGTCAACATGAAGGAGACATTTTGGTCTCAATTCCTTGCATCATCCCCAAAAGGAAAACACAAGAAAAAGACAAAAGGAAAAAGGGACAAGAAAAATGGTTTTGGGTCAACATGGAAGAGACATAGCGCATCTCAACACTTTGCGTCATCCCCAAAAGGAAAACACAAAACAAAAAGGAAAAAGACAAGGACCATTTGGGTCTACATGGAAGAGACATAGAGAATCTCTACATGTTGCATCATTCCCCAAAGGAAAACATAAAATAAAAAGGAAAAAGACCAGGACCATTTGGGCCAACATGGAAGAGACATAGGGCGTCTCTACGCTTTGCGTCATCCCCAAAAGGAAAACACAAAACAAAAAAAGAAAAATACAAGGTACAACAAATAGAAGAATAAAGGTACAAATAGTAGAAGTGTACAAAGAGAGAAAATATCAAACACATGATACAAGGGATCACAATATGCATAAGAAAAAGAGAAAAGAAAAAAGAAAATTCAGGAAAATGCAAGTCAACCATCTAACAAGTCATCTATCCCCCAATCATTTTCAATGTAATGTGAGGGTAGTTGACTATCCAAAGGAATAATTGCAAGTGTTGAACTAGGAGTTGCACCAGGTTCTTCAATTGGTGGAGAGGATTTTTCATCTAAGCTCATTGTGGAGGAAAATAAAGAGTTTAAATTATTATGTATTTCTTCATCTATTTTAGAAATCTTCGCGTTGTCATCATCATCATCAAGATTAATAACAATGGGGAGACGAACGGTAGTTTC
The DNA here is from genome assembly GCA_007258455.2 of Sequoia sempervirens. Taxonomy (NCBI): domain Eukaryota; kingdom Viridiplantae; phylum Streptophyta; class Pinopsida; order Cupressales; family Cupressaceae; genus Sequoia; species Sequoia sempervirens. Next base: position 1,078,031,172 of record VDFB02271358.1, on the reverse strand, counting down.
TAAAGATGGATGTATCAAAAGCAGAGGTTGATGTTGTTCAATTTTTTGTGAATGTTGGACTGGACTATCTTGTGGTAGGTTAGGAGAGGGAGGGTGGTCATCTATTGCTTTTGTCAAAGATAAAGATTGATTGTCTTTATCTTCTTCTATGAGAGATTGATGAGCAAGGAGATGATGACGATGCCTACATTCCCTAGTGACACAGTTCCATTTAATTATATTATGGATTTGTTGAGGTGTAAGAGTGGATTGAGTCATCATACGTTCTTCTGCTTCCAAAGCGGGAAGAACAAAAGAAACCGAAGAGGATGGATCGACCACTTTCTCATTGTATTTATACACTTGTTTAATTCAAGGAGGTTGAGTAGGGTTGGTTTCTATTGCCCTTGGTCATTTAAATGATGGAAAGGAATTGTCTAAAGGTGGTTTTTCATGTTGGAAAAATGAGGACAAACAATTGAGAGGGGGGTTGAATCAGTTGTCACAAAAACTCAAACTTTACTAACTTATCTTAACTTTAATCTCAGATCTAATGAATAAGCAATTAACCACAAGAAATTAACACATTAGAGAGACAAATAACACCAATATTTTTTTTTGTTGGAACCCTATTAGGGGAAAAACCATAGTGGATGTTAGTCCACAAGATTATACTTTGTTAAAAGTATAAAGAGAAATAATAAGGGGAATGCACATGCATTTAGGCACACTGCCTAGAGCTCACTATTCAAATACAAAAGAAAACTCACTATCCAACAATACAAAATAGGATTAAAATCCAAAGAATACGAACTAATAAAATAGCTTCTGCACAAGCCTGATTATAGTTCCAATTAAGCTCAAAAAACCTTCTTCACATGAGCTGCTCAATCTTCTTCACTATCTGCTTAGTAATTGAATGATAGAAACACTATTCACACACTTACACTTTCTATGATATACATTCACACTTATGAACACACTAACTTTTCTTAACCAATCACTCATATATATCCGCTACATGGGATTTCATCACAACTTAGTCAGCCAGAAAAATAAAACATATTTTCAATGTTGGCCCAAATTACAAATAAATTTCCAATGCAAATCCACCAAGGTCAGCCAAAACATAGTGGGGACCCAAATTAATATCTCCAACACAAAATTACTTTAAATAATTTTTCCATGAAGATCCACAACATGCTACCATCAACATGTTGGCCAAGAACATGAAAAACTGAACATGTGCAAGAAAGAACTTTAGCCACGAGCTGTCTGAGTAATGCAAACATACCAAAAAGATAGAGAATGACCTCAAGATATCCAAGAACACCAAGAAACAATAGAGAAGCATCCACAACAACTAAGATTAATAGAATCACACAACCTTCATTTAGGAACACTAATAGAGACCACAGAAAAACTGTCAGACCACACCATACTCAAAACTTCATGCGGACCTCTGAAACTTTGGGTAGATGATCTAGAAACATTCAAAAATAAACCCTTTAATCAACATCAACTAATCTTTAATTTATAGAACAAAGCACCTTCATGACCTACACAATTCCACAAGGAACCTAGAATACTTCCTTTTATAATTTTCTCAATATCCTCGACATATACAACCTCTAGTACACCAAATGCTAATAGTGTTGACATCAATGACAACCACATATCGCAAACCATATCCACAACATCCAATAGTTTATAAGGTTGTATGGTTTTTTCAATGTCTGACTTAGGTTGAAGCATGGTTTCATCTATGATAGGAGGTGTGCAAGCAAACGAGGACATATCACAAAGAGATAATTCAGCGATTTTCTTGTCTTAGAATTTTTGATATACTATGTAAAATAAGTCCTTTCAAGGTGTGATAGGTTTCATAGGTTCAAGCCAAAAGGATTCTAATGAAAAGTTACCTTTAAAATATAAAGGATGAAAGATACTATGGTGTATAGTGAATATCTCATTGCCAAGTGGAAACTTCAAACACTTATGAAAAACTAAAGGGACCACTTTCATTTAGTGAAGTCAAGGGAGGCCTAGCCACAAATGAAATTGGTTGAATTGTGGAACAATGGAAAATTTCACATCGAAAGTCTTACAACCTATTTGTAAAGGTAGCACAACCAATCCAATCATAGGGCATGCAAAACCATTATGTGTCTTAATCCATGCAATGGGTTTATTATAATAATCTTGATATAGTTCATGTAATACCAAAAACTCTTCTGTGATCGCATTCTCACCACAAGTGGATCTATTAATATCCCATTAGTGATCTTGTCATAGATTCTTCTGACTATGTAGAGAGGACGATCAAGAAGCTTTTGGAGTAGGTCTTTAGTCAAAAAATTAATATCAAGGGATTTAGTGGTTTGGACCTTACGAGGGATAATGTCTATCATAGCCACAAGGTTATCTATAGGACTAACTTGGGTAACAATAGGAGTTGTATCATGTTGTTCACTATTTGTACAACTAGTTATTACATCAGTCTTTGAGGGTTCTCTAGCCTTGACAAAGAAAGTAGTATGTTTAGGCATATGATTGGTGAAAAATTTTAAATTCTAGTTAGGGGATGCAATGGAATTATTGCCTTGATCATTAACACCCTCAATGGACAAATGACCTAAATCAATGAGGTTTTGAACTACATGTTTGAGACACTTACAATATTCAGTGTCATCTCCATTTTGGTGATGAAAATGACAATAAGCATTAGGCTTGAAATTGGGTGGTAATGGTTGGTTTGGATCAAGTGGTCTAATGGGTGGCAATGTGAGCATGAGTTTTTGAATTAATTGGTCCATTGTCTTATGAAGGGTATCAAGTAAAAGAGTGAATTATATTTTTGGATCACCATAATGATAAGGAATGACTAACTTAACAATGACCATTGAATTTTGAACTTGTTGGGTTCTTTGTGGTTGTTTTTTAGGAGGTGGACTAAACTATAAAAAGCCTCTATTTTTTCTACAAAAGTTTTGATTGTTATTGTTGTTTTGATTATTTTGTTCAAGTTTTTTAGCTCAGTGAGAAGTGGATTTCAAATCACGACTTGAGACCGAGTTATGATATTCACACAATTTTTTGCATAAATGCATAAACGAAGAGAATTTCATCATAGTTAACTTATCCTAAATATTTGTGTGCAAGTTTTCAATGAACATCTTTTGCAGATGCGCATCAGGAATATTGACATCTATTTGAGCATACAAGGATTGGTATTGTGAGATAAAATCCATGACTTTTTCATCTGTGTTTTGTCTACATCACATAAGGTCAACCATTGTTTTCTTAGGTGTGAATGTGAACTTGGAAGTTGGTTGATCCCACAATAGTGGTTTACAATTTTTGGCCAAACTAGACCTGAAATATATTTTTTTAACTAAATATTCACTTTCAGACACCTATAGTGGCTAAACCGTGAGGAATTTGAAGATGATGCAAACTAGAGTTTCATGGAATTTTGTCTATAGATTCTAAATATATTTTTTTTCAATTTTTTTGGAATCAAATTTCACTTCTTTTTCCATCTCCCTCAAAAAATATATTTTTTTCTTCATAAAACAACATTTTTAAAAAGTGACGCTCATCATATAACTCATAACTTGTTTTCCATAAAGGATAAAATTTTAATTATTTTGAATTTAGATTTGTAACTCCGATATCTAGTGCTTCAACTTGGTTAGATAGTTTTTTATTAAATATTTTTTCTTTAATCTAGTTTCAAAGTCAAACCAATTACAATTCCAACATAGCGCGGTCGTATAACACGTAACTTTTATTGTATGTATCGAAATTCAATTTTTTTTTTTGTTGGATCAAAGACATCAATATTTGGTGAACTCATATTTTTCAGTGAAAAACCTACATTCACAAGAAATAAAAAGTAAATATAATAATCAAATTAAATTTAATTAAAATTATACTTTTTTGGAAGCTTATAATAAGGACTACATACTTACAAAACATAAATTTTAAATGAATTCATTTGATCCCCCAAAAGGTAAATCAAAAGTGGCTTTTTATCAGCATTTTGATAGGTGTAAAGGAGACTTTGTTATAGGTATGGTTTAAAGCTAGCAGGGTTCTATCCAAGGGGGCTTGGTCTAAGGTGGTTTAATCAAACCATGTTCAATTGGAATCCTTGAAATGGAACTTTTCAAGGCTTAAATCATTATATTTTATAAAAATATGTGATTTTAGCAAAAATCAGGATCTCTAAGAAAGTGTAAACCACTATTGTGGCAGCACCCAGTTACTTATGAAAGCATCCAAAAGTTCATTGAAGGAACGTATGGAATGATTAGGAAAGTTGGAAAAGCATTCTAATGCAATGTCTTTCAAGGTTCTCAGAAAAAGTTTGGCTAAAAGTCTCTCTTCAAAGAAAAAATCACTACATAAAGTCATGTAAGCATTAACATGGTTGATAGGATCTCCTTTTCCTATGTATTTCTCAAACCTAGGAATTTGTATCCCTTGTGGCATCGGGGTATGTAAGATTTCTAAGGATAAGGGGATCCTACAGACATGATATGTGGGTGGAGCAGTTTGACCTTGATTGATGGTGGAAAGTTGATGTTGCATGGAAGAAACAGTGGTAAAGAGTTGTGTAAGAATAGGGTCGGGGTATGTAGGTTGAGATGGAACATAAAATGGTGATGGAGTGTAAGGGGTGTGAGCGGAAGTGAAAGGGATACTAAGGGGTGTGAAGGTGGGTAAAGGGTGTAGTGAGGTTGAATATTGTTAATATCCCATAACAAGTGAGTTTTTTCGTTGTCTTTGAAGGGGATATTATCTTTGTCTTGGGTCATAATAGTCTCCCTATAAGGAGAGTTCTTAGGAGAGAAAAAAACCACATGGTCATGACAATTAGGTTTTGGTTCATTAAAAATAACTTCATCACAACCAAGGGAGTTATTAATGGTTGAATGTGTTTGATTAGGGGAAGACTTCATGCAATCATTCGGTGTTTGTAATTCCTCATACTCTTGTGCCATATTATCTACCCCACAAGGAGAGCTTGCAACATTCTCATCCAAAATGAAACATAGATTTTTGGGACCCTAATGCTACTGTTGTAATTCTAGTGTTTTTCACCTAAAACGAGAGAGATAAGGCCTAAAATGCTAATGATTAACTCAAATTTTAATGTGTACAATGTTTTTTAATGTAAATGAACTTAACTAAATGCAATTGATTAACCTAGATGAATGAAATTGAATGTGAAAGTGCAATTTAAGTTATGTTTGAAAATAAATTGTGATATGAAAACAATTATGTAAATAAAGAAATAATGCAAAATAGAAAATACAGGGATAGATCTAAGTGCACCTAGATGAATTCTGATGAATCTGGAGTGTTTTGAATGTTGATGAAAATTACTAATTTCTCATAGTGGGACTCATTTTCCTAGGGTGGTGAATAAGTCCTACTGGTGAAAAAGTGTCGGGAGCTAATTTGTGTCTGTCGGGATCCAAAATCTATCAAACTCTAGATTTTTAGTCATAAGGTGGGACTCATTTGCCACAAGTGGTGAATCAATCCTCTCCCAAATTTATAAGAAATTAGGAGACAACTCTACAACACCAAATATTTAAAAGTCTACTTGTCGGATTGTTGAAGTCAATTATGCAGAAAAGGGACAAATAACTCTCTTCAAGCTTGAAATTGACTAATGTTCATTTGAAGCACCTAGTTGACTTGGAAATCAATCTTCAACACCTAATAACCTATTAAATCTTCATACAAAGGGATGCAAACAAACATGTAATAGGGGAAAAATTATTAGGGTTAGTGAATAGGGGTTTTCCTTGTTCAAACCCCACTTTTGGTAATCAAACCCTTCAAAAGATAATGAAATGAAAGAGAAAGATAAACTAATAACATGCCATTGCTATCAACTTACATAACCCTTGATGATGCAAATGTGAAGCAATGTCAATGGAAGCTTCAAAGTGATTGAATAGTGTTTGAAAATATGATATAAAATGCTTGAATGCTTAAAATGTGAGATGGAATGCTTGAATGAATGAGATGTAAAATGAGGTGAAAATCACATATTTATACAATTCTTATGCCTTATTATCCGTTCATACCTCATCACAAGCTGACATCAAGTGTTTTTGAGCAAAATCCAAAAACAAAATTTGAAATATTTTGAATTTGGGGCCAAGGGGGACTCATTCGCTACCCATGGCGAATGGGTCCCACGTAGGACCTACAAACATGTGTCAGGAAAAATGTTGTATTTAATGTTGTTTGTTAGGATAATATGCAAGAATACACTTAATTACAACTTATGAGAGCATAAAGAGACAAAATAAAGCATGAGAAAGGTGTAAATAGTGAAAATATGCCTAGAAGAATGTGAAAGTTTGTTACAAGACTTTACAACACTTCAAAATAGGACTTGTTGATGTTTAAAAAGGTGATTTTTAGGTGAAATGCATTAAATAGAGTCTAGAAGAATGTAGAAATTTCTTACAACACCTTCACAAGACATCGTTCTTTGAATTTTAATACCTGAATAAGCATGTTCAAGCCATGTTACACCATAAAATCAAGGCAACATAGTGCCAACACAATGAAACAAGATCTAAAAGCCCATGAAAATGTCAAAGGACCATTTTTCTATGGCACACAGGGTTTCCACATAAAAATCTTTGTGCTGTGTGTTTATGATGTGGTAATGATTTATGCTTTCATGGTTATTAGTCAGATTTGAGAATAAGTTTAATAAGTTTAAATTTTTGTGGCAACTGATTCAGCACCCCCTCTCAATTGTCCACCCTTGTGTTGCCAACAATTGGTATCAGAGTAGGTTCCTTGGAAGAATTTTAATAGCTTGAGGTGATCTGAGATGGTGACATATAAGAAGGATAGTCTGAGATTAGATGGAAAAAAATATTCTTTGTGGAAGAATTAATTGGAGTGTTATCTAAGATGCATTGGTGAATCTTTCTAGAAAATTACAAAGAATAGATATGTCATCCCACATAATGGTCCTTCAACTTTTGCTGAGATTAAAGATGTCGAGTACAATATCAGGGCTAAGGAAGCATTGTTGAGTGATATGGCTGATTTCGAGATGACAAATGTAATGGATTTGAAGATTTCTTATGAGATCTAGAAAAAGTTGGAAAATTCGTATTAAGGTGATTCCCATGTGAAGATTGTTAAACTGCAAAGTCTAAAAGGGAAATATGAAACAATAAAAATGGGTGAAGATGAGAACATTACTACTTTTATGCAAAAAGTGAATGAAATTGTGTGTAATTTCATATGTACTAGTGGACCATTGGAAGAATCAAATATTGTCGCTAAAGTGCTCAGATCCTTGCCTACTACATACAAACACAAAGTTGCTACTATTGAGGAGATCCATATTGTGACAAATGTAACCAGGGACATGTTGATAGCTACTACCTCTAGAAAAGATAAGAAAAGATATGATCTAGGAGAAAGTTCTTCTAGAAAGGTGTTCAAGTATGAGGAAGAAATGAGAGAGATTCAAGAAGAGAGAAAGCTAGATGAGCTTGAAGCACTTCTTGTCAGGAGGGTACCCAGAGGAGAAGGCAAGTATAAAGGGAAATTGCCTCTTAAATTTTTTTCATGCAATAAGATAGGTCATTTTGTCTCAAGGTGTCTAGAAAGAGTTCCTAAGCTAAGACATAACAAGCCTAAAGATTACCAAGGCAGTGTTATTATGTTGCTGATCAAGGTGTGACAGATGATGAATCCGATAAAGGAAATGTAAGTGAAGATGAATGGGTATTTATTTCTATCAAGGAAAATGATCTAGTTCCTACTGAATCTACTAGTTGCAAGAATTTGGAGAAATCTCTAGCTGCAATAATTGATGAAAAGGATGAATGAACGATTGGTAGTGGATGCTCTCATCAGATGATAGGTGGTAAAAGTAAATTTGTGAGTCTTGAAAAGTATGATGGTGGTGTTGTAAGATTTGGTGATGATAAATATGTTGTAATTTGTGGCAGAGGATCCATTTCTCTTGATGGTAAGAATAATATTGTTGATGTTCTATATGTGGAAGGTTTGAACCATAATATTTTAAGTGTTGGATAGATGGTTGACAAGTGATATAATATTCAATTCAAGGATGGAAAATGTAGAATATTGGGGAGTTCCAGAAATGTGATTCCATCTAGTACAAAAACAAAAGGTATTATCATTCACCTGAATGCTGCTACTAAAAGTTTGTTGATTGCTCAAGTTGATGAAAGTTGGTTGTGGCATAGGACATTGTGTCATGTAAAATTAGACAATATTATGAAGATAAGTTCTACTCAGGCTGTGAGAGATCTTCCTAACTTAGTAAAGCCTACTAATACCATATGCAAGGAATGTCAATTAGGGAAGAAAACTAGAGTTTCATTTTAGAGCAAACAACATTGTTCAAATGAAGTATTGGAGCTTGTGCATACTGATCTGTGTGGTTCTTCTAGAGTCCAAATTTTACAAGGAGATAGGTATTTAATTTTACTCATTGATGATTATTCTAAATTAATGTGGGTTTCTTTCTTAAGGGAAAAATCTGAAGCTCTAGAGAAATTCAATATTTTTAAGGTTAAGACTGAGATAGAGAGAGGTCTGAAGATTAAATGTTTGAGATTAGATAGAGGTGGTAAATTCATTTCTACTGAGTTTAATTCCTTTTTTGAAGAGCATGAGATAAGGATACAAATATCAGCCCCGTGGACCCCGCAGCAAAATGGAGTTGTTGAAAGGAATAACATGATAGTTATAGATGTTGCTAGGACTATGATGCTGGAAGTAAATGTGCCACATATCTATTGGACAAAAACTATGAGAATTGTTGTTTACACTCTCAGTCAGGTACATATCAAAGATCATACCGGTAAGATGCCAGATGATCTATGGTTTGGTCTTAAGCCTACTATTAGATACTTCAAAAAAATTGGGAGTAAATGCTATTTCAAAAGAGATGAAGATATAGGAAAGTTTGATGCTATAAGTGATGAAGGAATCTTTCTTGGTTATTCTACTATAAGTAAAGCCTACCAGTGCTTCAACAAGAGATTGAGGAAAGTAGTAGAAAAGACTAATGTAAAGGTTAATGAAGACATAGTTAGACTATCCAGAACCTGTGGATATGACTTAGATGATCAAAATGTTAGTTTAGTTCAGACTTAGAATCAAGTGCAAATCATTTCGATGAATCGGGAAATCCAAGAGGAAGGAACTAGTGAAAGTGCATATGTGAGATCACAAAAGCCTGAAGTTCAATAACATCCTAAGACTCCAAGGAATGTAAGATTGAATCATTCAAAAGATCAGATTATAATTGATAAGAACAAAGGTGTCCAAACTAGGAGAAGAATTACAGAAGAATACTGTTTGATTTCAAAGACTGAGCCTAATAGTGTCAATGAAGCATGCAAAGATGGACATTGGATGGAAGCATTGAAAGAAGAGCTACTACAAATTGAGAAGAATGATCCATGGATTCTTGTTCCTAGACCTAAGGAAAAAAATGTAATTTGAACTAAATGAGTCTTTCAGAATGAACTGAATGAGCAAGGTGAAGTTGTTAGAAACAAAGCAAAACTGGTGTATAAAGGATATTCTCAGATGGAAGGAATTGACTCTGAAGAAACTTTTTCCCTTGTTGATAGGATTGAAGTTGTGATATTATTTCTTGCTTATTTTGCTTACAAAAAATTCAAGGTTTATGAGATGGATGTCAAGTTAGCATTTCTAAATGGTGAACAGGAAGAAGAAGTGTATATTGAGCAACCTGATGGATTTCAATTGTCTGATTAGGGAGATATGGTTTGTTAGCTGAATAAAGCATTGTATGGAAAAAGCAAGCCCCAAGAGCATGGTATGACAAATTGGATAAGTATTTTTTGAAGCTTGGATTTAATAAAGGTACTACTAATAGTAATTTTTATTTCAAGATTGATCATGATTAAGATTTGATTGTTGAAGTCTATTGATGATATCATTTTTTGAGGAGATGATAGTTTGTACATGAATTTTGTTGATTTGATGCAAAATGAGTTTGAGATGTCTATGATTGGAGAAAAAAAATATTTTGGGGATTGCAAATTACTTAGGTAGACAAAGGGATCTTTATATCTCAGTCCAAGTATGTGGAAGAATTGCCAAAGAATTTTGGTATGGAATATTCAAAGCAATTTGGTACACCTATGGTGACCAGATGTAAGTTGACACAAGATGATGATTCTCCTAAACCTAACCAGACTAGATACATATCCATGATTGGTGGATTGCTCTACTTGACTCAAACTAGACCTGATATCATGAATGTTGTATGCATTGTTGCAAGATTTCAAGCTGATCCTAAGGAATCCCATGTTACTATTGTGAAGAGGATTTGTAGATACTTGAAGGGGATAGTTGATTTTGGCTTATGGTATCCTAAAGAAGATGACTTTACTTTGAGTACTTTTAATGATGTTGATTGGGTAGGAGATGTGAGTGATAGAAAGAGTACTAGTGGTGGTGCATTTTTCTTGGGAAGAAGTTGATTTCATGGTTAAGTAAGAAGCAAAATGCCATTTCTTTATCAATTTCAAAGGCATAATACATTGTTGCAGCTAGCAATTATACTCAAGTATTGTAGATGAAGCAGATGTTGAAAGATATCAAAGTTGTTTATGATGAGCCTATTGCTATATTCTATGATAATTCAAGTGCAATTAGCATTTCTAAGAATGCAGTACTGCATTCAAAAACCAAGCATATATCTATCAAGTTTCACTTTTTGAGAGAGAAAGTGAGTGAAAATGAAGTCAGATTGGAGTATGTTCCCACTAAGGAACATATTGCAAACATATTTACTAAGAATTTTCCTAAGGATAGTTTTAAGTATCTCAAAGGGAAGCTAGGGGTGATTACCCCTCCTAATAAAAACTTAGATGCATTGAATTGCACCAGTACGTGCATTTCATAGTCATATCTTCACCTGAATTGATGTTGTGGTGGTTGCTACTCAAGGGGAGTAGTCAAATGTTTAGAAATGTGTTTTAGAGCTTGGGTAGAGAAAGATGCACATTATATTTGTCATTGATGTCAAAGGGGGAGAAGAGTCATGTGAAAAACTGTGAATTATCTTGGGAGAAGAGTCAAAATCTAAGGGGGAGAAAGTGTTAAGAGAAAGTTGGGTTGATGGTGTTTTTCAAATTATGTGTTTCCATCAATGCCAAAGGGGGATATTGTTGGATGTTGCTGATATGTGGTGGTCATTGATGTCAATACTATTGGAATTAGAGGAGTATATGTCAAAGATATTGAGAAAATTGTAATAAAGTAAGTTGCAAGTTGTCAGTGGCGTAGTGAAATTCAGTTTGGCCAACATACTAAGCCAACTCACTATGTTTATGATTAGAGGTTGTGGATTAAAGGGATTTTTTTTTAGTATATCTAGTTTATCCATGTTATGTCTTAGATATCCGCATGAATATTTGATCGAGATATGATTATCTATGTTCTCAGAGTTTTTCTATTGCTTTAGTTGGTGTTCCTGAAAGAAGATGATGTGATTCTAGTAATGTTAATTGTTGTGGATGCTTTTATGGTGATTCATGATTCTTGTGGATGTTTCTAGATCATACTCTATCTGTGTTGTATATTTGCATTGATCAATGTGCTCACGATTGGAGATTTTCCTTTGTGTATTCATGTTTTTCATGTTCTTGGCCAACAAGGTGATTGTAGCATGTTGTGGATCTTCGAGGAATAATTATTGAAGATGTTTCATGTTTGAGGATGTTGTGTTGGGCCCTCAATATGTTATGGCTGATGTTGGTTGATTCACATTGATCATTATTTATGTTTTGGGGCTGAAAGTTTGTATTCATTTTATATTTTATTGAAGCTAACTTGTAGATGATGTTATTCTTCGTTGTCGATATACATGAACATTTTTTTATCATTTGAATGGAATGGTCAAGTGAACTTGATGAGGGAAGAACCCGAGACTTAGAAAATAACCCACAAACAACAGAATAATTTTTTTATTCAGAAAATGAAGCTTCTTACATGTAGAGGATCTCAAATCCCCAAGTTCTACAACACATGCAAGTTACATAAAGCTACAGAATCACCCTTTCACAATATGCGAGCTTGTCCCCAAAAAGTTACCCAAAAATTAGAAACCTGCCCATAAATAGACCTCCTCTTTAGTTTGGAGCCAAAACAACATTAAAATTTGAGTTTAGGTGGTTTGGCGCCAAAAAATTACAACTTGAAGTTCAAATTTCAAAAGAACATTTGCAATTGTATCTTCTAGAAAGTGCGCCAACTTCCCAAGGCCATAACTTTTGATTCAGGACTCTTATTCACGAACCGTTTGAACTGTTGGAAAGGTCTCAAAATCAATAATGCACTTTAAATTTTCTACACTAATTTTAGCAAGTTTTGGGGCCATTTTAGGAAATCTAAGTGCCTCAATTCTAACTTAAAAGATTTTCAGGTGCAAATCTGGGAAACTAAAACTGCAATATCTTTCAACCCAAGAATAGAAAATAAAAACCATAAATTGGGAATTTCATTATGACAAAAAGGGTATCCAAAAATGTAAAAACATCTAAAAACTGAGAAACTTGAAATTTAACTATTATTGGGTGATGCAAGATTACCCTTACATCACTGGATGCTCCTGCATCAGACACCCAAGGTAATTTGAGAAGTGATCCATCACATCTCAGATGGTTTAGGAAAACCCAATCAGTTAACCACTGCCTTAGATAGCCAAGATGAATCTTCTAAAGGCCTTCCTCTCTATTTCACCAGATATTCTTCATATTGCCTATTTCTGGTACTCCTTCCCACACGACTATCCAAGATTACTTCAATCTCCTCCCTTTCTGAAGTAGGTGCCGGAATGCCATACTGCCCTATTGTCGGTGCTTCCTTAGTTCCACCTTCATGATACTCTATCAAATCTGAAATGTTGAACACAGGGGAAATGTTGATTCCATCAGGCAACTCTACCTCATATGCATTCCCTGAATCATGCTTTTTCAAAATCTTAAAGGGACCAAATTTCTTCATCTTCAATTTGTTATAGGTTCCCATGGGGAACCTTTCTTTCCTCAAGTGGACTATTACTTCATTGCCAGTCTGAAACTCCTTATTCCTCCTTTTCTAATCTTGCTTAGCCTTATATTGCATATTCATCTTATTAATGTGTTCTTGTACCTTCTCATGTATATTCTTGATGTGCTCTACAAAATCTTCAGCTTTAGCACTTATTTTCTTCTCTTGGTCTATCTTCCTCAATTTTGGAGCTTTCTAGGGCTACCTCCATACACAATCTGGAACGGTGATCTACTAGTACTTTTGTTGACAAAATTGTTGTAAGAAAATTTTGCCTGGGGTAAGATCAAGTCCCATCTCTTTGGTTTATCTCCTACAAACATCTCAGTAGGTTACCCAAACTCCTATTAACAACCTTTGTATGCCCATCTATTTGTGGATGGTGTGCAGAACTAAACTTCAACTTTGTTTTCAGCTTCTTCCATAAGGTCCTACAAAAGTACCCTACAAATTTGGTGTCACGATCTGAAACAATACTCTTTGGCAGACCATGTAGCCTCACCACCTCTTTGAAGAACAAGTCAACAATGTGGACCACATCATGGGTCTTCTGACATGGAATGAAATGTGCCATCTTTGAAAACCTATCAACCACCACAAAGACTGAATCGTTCCCTTGTTGTGTCCTTGGCAAACCAAGAACAAAGTCTATACTTATATCCTCCCATGGCCTCTCTAGTATAGGTAATGGCTGATATAAGCCTATATTCTGGCTCACTCCTTTAGCCATCTGACATACCCTATGGCTTTGTACAAACTTCTTCACATCCTGTGACAACTAAGGCCAATAATAATGCTCACTGATAATGGCAATGGTCTTTTCCCGTCCAAAATGTCCTGCCATTCTTCCACTATGCTTATCCTTTATCAGGTTCTCCCTCATGGAACTCCTCGGGATACATAATTGACTTCCCTTAAATAACATGCCATCCTAGTTTATGAAATCTAGCCACCTTGTCCTGTCCTTTATAACAGGTTCCTTGCAAGCTTTCCAAGCCTCTATGAAATTAGGATCTTTTGCGTACAGTGTCTTAAGTTTATTGAACCCAACCACTTCAATCTGCATCTTTTTCATCAATGTATGCCTCCTACTTAAGGAATCTGCAACCGTATTTGACTTCCCATTCCTATGTTTCAAAACAAAGGTATAACTCTGCAAAAACTCTACCCATTTCATATGCCTCTGATTTAATTTTCCCTAACTATTTAGGTACTACACGACCTGATGACCAATATATAGAACAAATTCCTTTGGAAAAAAATAATGTATCTATTTCTTTAATGCTTGAACTATTGCATAAATTTTTTGATTATATACAAAATACTTTCTCTTGGCATCATTTAACTTTTCATTGAAATAGGAAATGGTCTTACCTTCTTGGCTCAACACTGCTCCAATGGCACAACCACTCGCATCACAATCCACCTGAAACACCTTGTTGAAATCTAGGAGGGCTAGAACAGGTTGCTTTGTTACCTTCTGCTTCAGTAGTTCAAAACTCTTCGCCGCTCTAGTGCTCCATTGGAATTCTTTTCTATCCCTTCTCATTGTTTCAGTCAGGGGTCCACAAATACTACTGAAGTTTTTAATGAATTTTCTATAAAAACTAGCCAAACCATGGAAATAACTCACCTTGGTAGCAGTTCTTGGGGTAGGCCATTCTAGAATAGCCTTCACATTCTCTGGATCCATCTTGAGACCTTCTGCTGAGACAACAAACCCCAAGTACACTAACTCCCTCTTCACAAAACTTCACTTCTTCAGATTAATCAATAGTTTCTCTTCTCTTAACTTCTCAAAGGCTCTCTAAATATGCATCAGATGCTCATCCAACATCTTACTGAAAATCAAAATATCATCTAAATACACAATAACAAAACTTTCCATAAATTCTTTTAGTACCTCGTTCATGAGCCACATGAATGTGCTCAGTGCATTGGTTAGCCCAAAAAGCATGACTAACCACTCGTACATGCCCTCTTTGGTCTTGAAGGTAGTCTTCCATTCATTTCCCTCTCGAATCTGGATTTGGTGATATCCACTCTTTAGATCAATCTTTGTGAAGTACTGAGCTCCACTCAAACAGTCCATCAGGTCATCCATCCTTGGCAGGGGAAATCTATACTTGATTGTTATCTTGTTTATGGCTCGGAGTCTATACATCCTCCACTCCCCATCCTTCTTTGGTTCTAGTACTACAGGTGCACATGGACTCAAACTCTCCCAGATCAAACCCTTTCTCAACAACTCTTGAACTTGTCTGTTCAACTCCTCATTTTCTCTGAGTCATTCTATGAGTGCCTTATTTGGCAAATGGCTCTAGGAATCAAGTCAATTGATGACTGATCTTCCTTATTGGTGGTAAACCCTCAGGTACATTATCATAAACAATATCCTGAAACTCATCCAACATCCCAAAAACTTCTTCTAGAACCTTCTCACTATCCTCCTTACTCACTCTAGGAATCAATGCATAACACACACGCTCATGCTTCATACCTTCTAATTTTTTTCTTCCATCTACATAACAAATTCTAGCACTACTGCATACCTTTTCTTCGTTCTCCTTCAGGAGTTTCAACTTGTGATGAACCCCATCCTTTGTCAAGGAATAAGTGTTTGCATGGACATCATGTATAGTCACCTATCAAATTGCCACAAACTCCCCAACAACATGTGACATGCATCCATGGGGATGATATCACAGAGTACCTCATCATGGTAGCTCCCGATCTTGAACTTTATTAGGCATTGCTCATTGACCAAAACTTTGTGGTCTTTCTAGTACGAGGCAATCCGATACAGATACAGGTGCCTTTCCCTCTTCAGCTTCAACTTTGTGACCATCTCTTCTGACAATAGATTATCGGTGCTCCCACCCTCAATAATGACATCAAAACATTTTCCTTCACACTTACACCTTGTGTGAAACAGATTCTTCCTCTATTCTGGTTCCTTTTGCTCAGTCACCAAGGCTCTCCTAATCACTAGGGCTTCTCCCCTTTCAGCATCATCTGAATGTTCAGATTGGGCCTCCTCATCTGCATGTGCAACCCTTCCATGACCTTCTGGCCTTTTGTCTACCCTTCCTTGGTATTGTGGACATTCATAGGCTCAATGCCCTTTTTCACCACATTGGAAACATGTTCCTTTGAAACCACCTCTTCCAAATCCTTGTCCATATCTCCCTCGTCCTCTACCTCTTTGATCACCACTGTTTTGATCACGAGGGCGGTAGAACTTGTCATTCCTTTGGCTTTGGCTAGTACCCACATCTTCACTTTTCTTTTCATCATCATTTCGGCTTCCTGAAGGTCTTCCACTGCCCCTTCCACTTTGACCTCCTTATCCTTTTTGCTTGCCATCAAATCTTTTGTTCAATTTCCCTTCCACCTTCAAAGAAAATTGATACACATCATCAATGGTGGTCATTCTGACTAGGCTTAACTCCTCCTGAATGCTCGGTCGTAACCCATTAAGATATCGAGCTACCTTCTCCTTATTGGCCTCTGTGTGGCCCATTCTGATGATTATCTTGTAAAAATATTTAGTATATTCTTTCACAGATCTGCTTCCTTGCTTCAACCCTTGCAATTTCTTCAACAGATCTAACTCTTAGTCCACTGGTATGAACTGCTTCTTCAGTTTCTCTACCATGTGATCCCATCTAGTGATATTTCCTTTTCCTCTTCGATTTCTTTCCAACTGGACCTCTTTCCACCAAATATTGGCATGGCCCTTCAGCTTCATTTTCACAAACTTAACTCGATCTAGGTCCTCTATTTCCTCATACTCAAAATATTCTTCTAGCTCGTTGATCTAGTCGATCAACTCTTCTGAGTTTAGACTTCCAGAATAACTGGGTACTTTTGCTCTAGGTCTTTTCTTGATCTTTGAAATGACCCTTATTAGCCGCATTTGGTCTTACTCAATTGCTTCTTCTTCCTCTACTACATTTGAACCTTCTTCCTCTCCTTCATCCTCACTTTCCTCCCTTAGGTTTAACCCTCTTCTCTACTACTCTTGTAACACATCAATTTGTCTTCGGAGGGCTGCCAGTGCATCTCTTCCACTGGCATTTATGCCACCTCGACCACCTCTGGCACCACCACACCTACTAGACATCACTCTTGGAGGCATCTTTCTTGACCTCGACCCACAACCATGGTCCTGGTGCAAACTGCCTCACAATCAACAATTTGTCCACACGCTCAAGAAAACCCGCTCTTATACCACTTGATGAGTGTGTAGCCCGAGACTTAGAAAATAACCCACAAACAACAGAATAATTTTTCTAGTCAGAAAATGGAGCTTCTTACATGTAGAGGATCTCAAATCCCCAAGTTCTACAACACATGCAAGTTACAAAAAGCTACATAATCACCCTTTCACAATATGCGAGCTTGTCCCCAAAAAGTTACCCAAAAATTAGAAACCCGCCACTAAATAGAGTTCCTCTTTATTTTGGAGCCAAAACAACATTCAAATTTGAGTTTAGGTGGTTTGGCACTGAAAAATTACAAATTGAAGTTCAAATTTCAAAAGAACATTTGCAATTGTATCTTCTAGAAAGTGCGCCAACTTCTCGGGGCCATAACTTTTGATCTGAGACTCTGATTCGTGAACCGTTTGAACCGTTGGAAAGGTCTCGAAGTGAAAAATGTGCTCAAAATCCACTATGCCAATTTAGGCAAGTTTCAAGGCTGTTCTGGGAACTATAAGGGACTCAAATCTAACTCAAAAGATTTTCAGATGCAAATCTGGGAAACTAAAATTGCAATATCTTTCAACCTAGGAATAGAAAATAAAAATTATAAATTGGGAATTTCATTATGACGAAAAGGGTATCCAAAAATGTAAAAACATCTAAAATTTGAGAAACTTGAAATTTAACTATTTTTGGGTGATGCAAGATTGCCCTTACACCACTGGATGCTCCTGTATTAGAACTGTGCAAGTCTTGTGTGTGAATAATGTTCTACTCATTCAAAGGTAGAAGTTAAGTGTGTCTTCCTTTGGAAATAAGCCTTTTGTATTTGAGCAGTGAGCTCTAGTCACTTTGCCTAAATGCATGTGCATTCCAATTTATTCTTTTATAATTTTAATAGGGTATAATCTTGTGCACTAAACTCCATCGTGGTTTTTCCCCTAACAAGGTTTCCACATAAAAATATTGGTGTTATGTTTTTTTTTGATGTGGTAATGATTTATGCTTTCATGGTTATTAATCAGATCTGAGAATAAGTTTAATAAGTTTAATTTTTTGTGAGAAATGATTCACCACCCCCTTCTCAATTGTCTACCCTTGTGTTTCCAACATAAGTTTATTTTCCTCCAAGAAATGTATGTTTGAAATTCAAAGATGATGATAGATCTAATGGATTCTAAACCTTCCTTGAGATATTTAATGTTCATATTAGTATTATATATATGAGGAAACCACCCAATGTTCCTAAATGACAATAGGGAGGGAAAGAGGAGGATTGTCAACACAAAAAAATATAGATACTTTAAATAAGATGTTATTGTACATGTGTGACTGAAAATATGTGCGTATTAAAATGAAATAAATACTATTCAAGCACACCAATGAAACTTTAAATCAAAGGAAAACTGATTAAACAATGTAAAGCAAACTCTCAATGCAGCAACTCCTTTGAAGACATCCGATTGTCCTCTATCTCTAGTATTTTTTCCAAAGTTCTCCAATTTGTATGCTAAGCTCCACAAAATGACTACTAAAGAACGAGATTTAAAAGTAAATGCATACTATACTAAGAATGCCAAATTTTTGAAGGTTGATAATGGAGGAATGTTGGTTGTTCACTTTAGCAGCATAACGACTTGATATGATGACAAATGAAGGATGATAAGAATGAATGAAAGATTGAGGAATTATTTTGATAGAATGCGGATGTCTGAAGAAGATCCGATCCAAAATGGCTTGTGAAAGGTTGGATTTATAGATTTTTTATGGCAAAAATCTTAGTTGGCAAAGATCAACAGTTGAGATTCAGTCTGGCACGATGAACGGTATAGGATTTTCGAAAGCTTGAGAGGGAGATAGAAGGTTTCCTCTTTTTCAATTTTTCTCATTCAGATCTGAAGGAAGGTTTTTGTTTTGAAGGATGAGTTGAAATGAATTTTCATAATTAAATAAATAAACTTACTTAATTATATGTGAAGATGGATTTAGAAACTTGCATAATTAAATAAGCAGTATTTAATTATGTGTGAAGATGAGATTAGAAGGCCGCATAATTAAATAAGTAATATTTAATTATGTGAGAGAGATGGATTTAGAAGTCATTAAATTAAATATTTAAAATATTTAATTTAACTATGAGATGAAGAGGAGGAATATTCCATTTTGAATATAAATATTCAAACTTAGAATAATATGATAATTAAAATAAATAATCATAATTATTTAATTTAATTAAGAGGAATGTGGAGATGATACTTAATTAAATAAGGGTATTTATTTAATTAAGATAGAAGAATTATAAGAATGAACAATATAAATAAATAATTGAATTTATTTATATGTAGATGACTTTAGGAGATTAATTAAATACTTGTATTTAATTAATTACCAGACTTATTATAATGTGACCATTTTTAGATGCATACATTTTGCCCCTCTTTGAGATGATGTTCGAGATGATGAGATTTGTGTTGAGTAACATCATTTCAAAGAAGTTAAGGTATGGATAGAGGAGAATGGATAATGATATAAAGATAGGATGATGGAATGATGATGGAATGATGATGCCCCCTCGAGAGGATAGGCGGGTTGGACAAACACGGGTAGGCTCTCGAAATGAAATGATAAGGATAGACAAGATGAATGATGCAAGATAGGAAGTGGATGAAGGAGAGGAATGATATGTTATGCTGCAATGAAGGTGAGAAACCATGATGTTTGATTTAGCACTAGACATTATGCACCAAGATATAAGGACCAAGGTGACGATGTGTCTCATGCCCCAGCATAATACAACCTTGTCTAGACATATGAGGAAATAGACTTAGAGCATTAAAGTCCTAATGTACAAAAGGTATTATGTGACCTTAGATGCAAAGGATAGTGCAAAAATCTATTCCAACACACACAAGATATGAATATTAGCTAGAATGATACAGATTTGATACAAATGCAAGATAAAATGATAACACACAAGAAAGCATGCACAAATGATACCAAAAACAAACAAGGAATTGCCCCCGTCAAGTTGTAAACCGTTGATTGATTGATTGATTGATGATGATGATAGTGTTGTCATTGTGGGGAGCGGAATGTCCCTAGAGCAACACAAGGATGATGATAATTGATTGATTGATTGGTTGATTTGGTTTACGACAAGATTAGGATCAAGACCAAAGGATGTGATTGGATAATTTGACAATTATTTTTAGATGCATACAATTCTCTTTACATATTTCATTCTATTTCAAGGTTTAATTACCAAAAAGGTGTTTGTCCAAGGAAAACCCCTATTCACTAACCCCCACAACATTTTTCCCTCTTCTTGTGTGTGGTTTGTAGGGCTAGGTTATATATTTTCCAAGAAGCTAAGGTGGAGAAAAGTTGTGAATCTCAAAAAAATTTCAAAGTTGTCACCAAGCCTTGGAGAAGCTTGGAGAAGACCTACATCTAGTATTCTATAGTTTCAGATCTACAAAATAGTCAAGAAGAAAAAAATAGACTGAGAGCCATAGAATCCACTTCAAAATTTCTAGAAAAGTAGAAGTGGAGGGATTTGCCACTATTGGAGAATGAGTCCCACTATACAGGCCTAGACAATATATTTGTAGATTTGGATACCCTTTTTCTGAAACTTGTTCCTGCACATTTTCTCAGAAGTTGGACTGATTTGTCTAGCTTAGCGTATGAGTCCTAGTCAGCTTCAACAATAGATTTTTTAGTGATCTAGACCTCCATTATACCTTCTTCAGTTTTCCAGGTGCACACTTTAAGTTTCATAGCTTTTCTTATAGTTTGGTTATCTTTTAAAATCATTTAGCATTTTTTTGCATATCACACTATGTTTTCTAGCATATTTTATTTTCCAAGTTTACACTTTGTGGTGAACCCCTCATTATACATCATTCAATACCTAGAACCTTCCCTTTTCCAAATTTCAATCTCCTTTGCATTGAAATCTCAAGGGTTTGTTCTTGAGTGAAAGGTTGGAATTTGGTCTTTCTCCTTTTGGTTCCAAAACCCTAGAAGCTAAAGAAATCCCCCCACCAATTTTCTTGATTTTAGACACAAACAATGACAACATAGATACTATTGAACAAGGTCCTATGGATGCTATGGTTGGATAGATCAAAATTCTACCTCATTAGGGTCTAACTAAAAATCCTCTTGACATTGCTTCCTCATCTAAATATATAATTAGAAATGCACCTGATGGTCCTCCTTACATAGCTGGTTGATTAAGTGATAAACCCACTAATGCGATATTAATTGATCTTGTCTATGGAGAGAATGTGATCACTGAGGAATTCGTACTTGTGCATGAACTCTATCAAGAAACATATGACAATTTAAAAGCATGGATAAAAGCGCATAATAGTTTCGCTTTGCCTATGATAATATCGATCACCCTTCCTTTAAAAATTAGACCAAAACAATTAGATGTCTCATTCTCCATCATCTCAACATCATATCAATTTCATGTAAAGCTTGTTTATGTATGGCTAAACTCCATGGAATTCATCATGTTGGTTGTGCATAAATGCTTAAAGTTTCCCTTTGACAATGAAATCATCACTATGCACCATAGTGGCTTTTACTCTCCATCTTCTCATGGGAGTTTTTTATTAGATTTATTTTTTCCTCAGGATATCAAACCTATTAAACCTCATGAGGAATTATTTTTAAAATCATGTCAAAAGTTTAACACAAAATGCATAGACAAACTATCCCTTAAAAGCATGCCTCAACCTATAATTGAGCCTACCATCCTTGATGAAAACATTATTGAACCTAAATACATTCCAAACAAACAAGATCATCCTATTAAACCTCATGAGGACTTCTTTCTCAAATAATGTCAAAATTTTAATGCAAAATGCATAGAAAAACTATCCTTTACAAACATGCCTCAACCTATAATTGAGCCTACCATCCTTGACGAAAGCATTATTGAACCTAAAGACATTCCAAACAACTAAGATCAACCTAAGATAGATACTTCACCTATCTCCTATAAAATAAAAAGAGATAACAAAACCAATCCTATCACACCTCCTAAGATAAACAAGTGTACAAAGCTCAAGAGAAAGTGGTTGAAGAACCTCCTATGGTTCCTTTCCTTCCTACCCTTAGGGAAGAAAATAAACCTATTGTTGATAAACCTGCTCCTACACAAACACAAATTAAAAATCTTAGTAAAAGAAATAGAAATGCTAGAGGGCGTAGCCATAAACTTCATGCCCTTGCTCAAAAGTTAAATGAAGAAAACAACAAAGAAAATAAACATCCAAACTTGACTTAAGCAATACATGATGAGTGTCCCCCTTCTCCACAACAAAAAGATCCTATATTGTAACTGCAACAAGAGATAAACCCTTATTTGGGCATTATCATTCGACCTCCAATTGTGATTAACTTGGATGACAATGATGAGGTTGAAAAAATTGATGAAGAAGTGCATAATGTGTAGAATACATTGGTTTCCTCTTCTATGAGCCTAAATGATAATTCTCCTAAGAAGAGTGTTGAGTTTGGTAATGACCCTAGTTCGACACTTACTATTGTCCCTTTAGGTAGTTGTATCCCTTTTGTATATGATGAACAAGATGGGGATGCAAATGACCTACTAGAGGTTGACTCGCATGTGCCTTACTAGTCTTTCCTTTGTTTCATTTTCATGTTGTATGTGATTCAGTGTGTGTAATGTGATTCCCCCTAATGTTCTATTTGATTTACCTCTCTCTTTGTGAAATTCCTCTATTTGTATCTACATTCTTCTCTATGTCATAAACCTTTATCTTTTCTTTGTCTTGTATTTTCCTTTTGGGGATGATGCAAGGTGTTGAGACATTTAGATCTCTTCCATGTTGACCCAAAAGCTTTTCCTTTATCTTTTTCTTTGTCTTGTGTTTTCCTTTTGGGGATGATGCAAGGCATTGAGACATTTAGGTATCTTCCATGTTGACTTGAAAGGCTTGTTGTTTTTTTTCACTCTCTTTGTATCATTCTTCTTGTTCCATGAGTATTTGGGGAATTATTACATTTCCGATCTCTCTAAAAACATTGTAGAAAAGACATACTAACCCCGAATTCATGGATCCCTTATGTGATTTTCAGATTTTATCTTAGGGGTGACCCATTTTCATGATGTAGCTTTATTTAGAAACATATGACTTAGCATAGGGATTTCTAAATAAGCTTGCATGTCCTATTTATTGTTAACATTTATCATTCGATACTTTAAATTAATTTCTCACACATGGTTTTTAGAAATTTCTTTCAAGAGGGGGCATGCATTAGCATTATTCTTTTGCATTTCATTTTTCATTGTGTAGTCTTCATACATCATTTTATGCATCTTATGCTTCATGGTGAGATTGGGTGTGATGTCATTCAAGAGCACGATCTCTCTTAGCATATTATATTCTTCATAGTGGCTTGATGCGACACACTATATCCCCTAAGTTGTGAATCTTCTATTCTTTGATTTCTCCTCTCTTGGAGACATTAGGCATAATGTTCCCTAAGTTAAAACCTTACATGAACTAAGCAAAACTACTTTGAACATACCTTACACTATTTTTGGCATGTAAAATTTTGGTTATGTTGCCACCTTGGATAACACACTTTGCTTTCCTATGGAGCCAATTTTGTTTGTCCGTGAGTTTCAAGCATACAAATCTTTTCTTGCCTCATGGAGATCATAGATTATTCTTGTGTGGAACCTTATCAAAGTTATCAAGAGGTGTAGCTTTGGTCTAGTTCTACATATGGGAGAAAAACTTATGAATGAATTTCCTATAGCCACTTTCTTGTTTATGTGAGCACATACTGCCCACATCTATATTTGTCTTGTTGGGGGCTCACCTAGTGGGTGGCCTTATGTTCAACTAGCCCTTGTGAGCATGTGTTGGTTTGCAAAGTGGACACCATGTTCCACTTGTAAAATTTCTTGGACAAACAACTTATATTTGATCCACAACATGTGGGAGAAATGGTCGAATCTTGATCCAACCCGTTTAGTTTTTACTTTTCTTTTTCTTTCTCTTTGTCTTTGACAGTGTATGCTTGTGCCTTGTTGTTGCTCCTTACATAACTTTCATGTGTGTTCTTTTGTGCCTATGTTTGTATGCCATAGGATCTTGATCTTGAGGGCTTGCACAACCCTCTTGATCATTGACATCCTATATCACTAGCATTAGTACACTTATACCCCTCTTGATGTGATTTTGTCTACTTTAGTGTGATTTTCAAGCAAGTTCATCCTCTCACTAAAGTGGGGGCTAAATGTAGTGTAGAAAAATGAAGCCCTTTACATTTTCATAGTTTTTTGGGCCCTCCCTACTATAATTAGGCTTCTTTGTGCCGTATTTGGTCCTATTTAGCATCCACAAGCCTTAATTAATGCATTTTTTTTAGGATAATCCCAACATATATCAAGTTACCAATCAAAAATAAATGATTTCAAATTGTATGGACCATATTTAGTGATCTAGGAATCATACGCCACCTTGGGCATATGGGCCCTAGCTAATTTTTGGGGCTTGGATATGAATTTCACATTAATCTAGAGGTCTTTCTTGAAAAATGTGTCCCAATCTTAGCATATTGGGACTCATACACCCCAACTGGTGTATGAGTCCTACATAGCTTAGACCTAATTTAAATTGAAATTCTTCATGATATTTTATTCTCCTATATTTGATGCCGACTTGTAGTGTTGTAATTCAGAGAAATTTGGCATAAACATGTATAAATACAAGGTTATTTCACTCATTTTTAACCTAGCGAGCTTACAAGTCACCTAGAAAGTTAATGAGAGCATTCCTATAGAAAATTGAGATCACAAGAGTTTACACAAGTATTCAAGAGCATTCAAGAGTGATTATCAAGCATATTGGAGCATTATTCAAGATTCAAGCATCATGTCAAATTCATCATGCCTCATGTTTATTTTTGAGTCAACATTTGTGATGTAGGGTTTTATGATTCAAGCAAGCATTTAGGTCAAGATCCATATCATTTAAGCAAGAGTCAAGATCTATTGGTGTAGGAGCACCCAAAGGTTATCATAGGTTGTCTAGGATAGTCTTGTCTAGGACAACTAGGCAATAAAACTTAGTTCATTTGGATGTATGCCTAAATGGAATTTTTGATTAGGTGTTGATCATCTAATGAAGGTCATGTTGACCAATGGATAGGCCTAAGGTTTTTGCTCAAATAAGGTTTTGACCTTTTAGGCCTTTTAGGTATTTCTTTTCAATTTTTGCAAATAATGCTCAATTGGAGCTACAAGCAGCCAAGAAGAGCCCACATGAGTGATAACTGAATTGGAGGCCCTATTTATGGAATGCCTCGGCATTAGTGTAGGGTTGGAAGCATTTGCATTGCTTTGAAGTTTTCTGCATTCAAGGAAAAATAGTGTGGTTGTGTGATAATTTTCTAATTTTTTTACTTGAAGTACTACTTTAATGGATTGAACAGGGCATTGTAGTTAGTGTAGGATGTAGTGTAATTAATCTTCAAGCTTTATGTGGCATTTAGATAGGTTTCTAATTCATTTTCAGCCTTATTTGTAAATAATTTTGTTTCTTCACTGTTGCTGGTCTGAACCAAGCAATTTTGTGTAAATGGAGTGTTAGTTCACTTTCCCACCATACAAATTGTATGACTCTTTGGGAATAGTAACTAGACTCCATGGTTGTAAATATTGTAGGGTTTAGGTTCCTTGAAAGTGTAGGAGTTGTTGGAAAAGTCTTGCCCTAGGCGAGCTAGGGAAGAGTCCGGCTACGGAAGACCTCAGTGCAGAGCACTTAAATTGTAGGGGTGTCAACTTTTTGACAAATCACTGCTTGAAGAAGATAGATAAGTATCTTTCCAATGCTTAGTATGGAGGAGGAAGCTTCATCAGCCCATCTGGTGAGGAAAGAACTTGACACTTTGTGGAGAGGTCAGGAAAGGGCTTAAAAACCCTAGTATTGCTCATTTTCAAGTTAAGCCTTTGTACAGTTAGCTAAGACCCAAGAACCCAAAAATATTTGAGAGGTGGGTATATGAATTAGGAATCCCAAGAAAATATTTGGTGTTCTTTGGAAAGATTTGGAGAACTAACCTAATTTCTCAGAGAAGGAGACCTAATTGGGGCTCTTAGGCTAGTAGCCTTTTTAGGCCTAAATAAGGGTTTGGTGGAAGCGACTTTGAAATGGAGCTAGGTGGACCTTCAAGAACCACAATAGGATGGATCTCAGTCATTAGAAATACCTCCACATCCATGCAAAGCTAAATTCAATATTTTGGAGGTTTGTAGCCTTTAGGGTGGATTAAGGGTTGAAGATAGAGTTGGAAAATTGTACCAAGGTGGACTTGGTAGGAGGATCTAAGTTGATAGTTGGGTTGGAAAGGAGAAACCAAGGGACCTTAAGAAGGAAGAGGTCCTATAGGTTTCAAGTGGTGGAAAGAAAACACCCTAGGAGTCTTCCAAGCAAGCCTAGAGCATGAAATAGTGATTGTTTCATCCAACCTCCCTAACAAATTGGTATCAGAGCAATGAAAGATTTGGGATAGAATAATATATGTCATAGGTTGAGTCTAGTGGTTCTACTAACATGGTGACAAATGTAGAATTGGCCAAGAAGGTCAAAGAATAGGAGGAAGAGAATAGGCTATTGAGGGAAAGAATAGCCCAACTTGAGCAAGCAATGAGTAATGTGCAGTTGGAAGGAAGGTTACCAAAGAAAGAAGAGGTTGCAAAGGAAGACAAGATCCCTTTACCTAACCCTATTTTGCAATAAGAGTCTTTCTTGAAGGCATTGAAGGCTTTGAGTGGAAAAATCACTTGAAGGCATACCATTGTTTAGTGGGAAAATGGAAGCTGATCTAGTCATGAATTGGATAGAGGGAATGGAAAACCATTTTGAGTGTGATGGAGTCACTGAAGCACAGAAGGTGAAGGTGGAAAAGTCAAGATTAAGAGGTTTTTCCTTGACATGGTGGAAGTTCATTCAGACAGAGAGAGAAAAGGAAACCAAGAAGCCTATTTCTACTTGGAAGGGAATGGTTGCCAAGGTGAGAGAAGCATACATGCCATATGATTATGAAATTCAGTTTCACAAGAAAAGACAGAGCTTGAGACAAAGAGACCAAGATGTAAATTCCTATACAAAGGAGTTCCAAAAACTTTGCATGAGGTCTAATGTAACTGAGGAAGAAAGTATTAAGGTGGATAGGTATCTTAATGGCTTGAAGTGGAACATTCAAGAGGAGATGACTCTTCTAAGTCCCAAAATAGTACACCAATGCTATCAATTGGCTATAAAGATTGAAGAGAGGAGTAAGAGGAAACAAGATCAGGCTTCTAAAAGCCGAGGTAAAGGCAGAGATGAAGGAGAACATAGAGGTGGATACCAAGGTAGAGGGACTTAACAAAGAAGTTAGGGAGAGTCTAAACTCACAGAGCATGGAAGTGAAACAACTTCTAGAGGAGGCTATGGAAGAGGTAGAGGACCTCAAGGAGGTTCAAATAGAGGAAGATGAGTAGGCAGAAGTAACTCATACTTTGCTAGTATGAAGTGTTACAACTATGGTCAAGTAGGACATCTAGCTTATAGGTGCCCGAAGAAAGCATCTTCATCAAATACAAAAAAGAGAATAGCATATGCTCAAGAAGACACTACAAGTGTTAAGTCACCACAGGTTAGTCACATTGAGTCATAAATGGTGGAGAACTTGATGTTTAGCAGGGTTCTAATCAGACAACTAGTCAAAGAGGAGCCAAATAAAAGGAGAGCATTATTCAGGGTAAGATTTAAAATACTTGGAAAGGTGTGCAAGGTTATAGTGGATTCAAGGTCTATTGACAACATCATCTCTAAGGAGGTAGTGAGGAAGTTGAAGTTGGAAAAATTACCCCACACTGACCCTTACAAGGTGACATGGTTGAACAAAGGGTAGAGTGTTCTTGTAAATGAGCAGACAACGGTGGAGTTCTCCATTGGAGGATACAAGGAAAAGTTTATTTGTGATGTGCTTCCCATGGATGCATGCCATATTCTATTGGGAAGACCATGGCAGTGTGACAGAGGAGCCATCTATGATGGAAAGGAGAACAATATCTCATTCAAAAAGGATGGAAAGGAATTCAAACTGAAGTCACTATCAGATGAAGAAGAAGGATAGTCAAATACCCCTAGTGTCTTGTTAAGTAGTGGCAAGGAGTTTATCAACACTCTACAACAAGGAGGGGAAGGATATGTGGTCATGGTGCAACCTAAGGAGGAAGATAAGACTAAGAAAACAGTCATACCAAGAGCAGTCCAGAAGTTACTTGAGAAGTTCAAGGACATAGTCAGTGATGGAACACCAACAACCTTACCTCCAAAGAGAGCCATTAGTCATCAGATTGACTTCATACCAGGGGCTTCATTTCCAAAAAAAGTAGCTTACAAGCTTACACCAGATCACAACATAGAAGTAGCTAGACAAGTGCAGGAGTTGTTAGACCAAGGACTAATTAGGAAGAGTATCAGTCCGTGTGCAGTACCAATAGTCTTAGCAACCAAGAAAGGTGGTAAGTGGAGGTTATGCACTGATTCTAGGGCTATAAATAGAATTACAATCAGATATAGGTTCCCTATTCCTAGGATTGAGGATTTGATAGATTGTCTTGGAGGAGCTTAGTATTTCACCAAGTTGGATCTCAAGAGTGGATACCATTAGATCAGAATCAAAGATGGGGATGAGTGGAAGACAACCTTTAAGACAACTGACAGGTTAAATGAGTGGAGATTTTATGCCATTTGGCCTCTCAAATTCCCCTAGCACATTCATGAGGCTCATGAATGAAGTGCTTAAGGATTTCACAGGTATATTTGTGGTGGTATATCTAGATGATATAATCATCTTTAGCAAGATAGCAGAACATCTAATGCATGTGGAGTTGGTTCTTAAAAGATTGCAGGAGATGTTAGCCATGAACTTAGAAAAGTGTGAGTTCTTCAAACAAGAGCTTGTGTATTTAGGGTTTGTAGTATCCAAAGGATCATTGAAGATGGACCCAAGCAAGGTGGAAGCTATCCTAAATTGGCCTACACCAACCACACGGAAAGAGGTAAGGAGTTTTCATGTGTTAGCTCAAATTTATAGGAAGTTTATAAGGAACTTTAGTGGCATATGTGCACCAGTACTTGATACAATCAAAGGTGGCCTAAAAACTAAGTTCAAATGGACTCTTGAAGCTGAGAAGGGTTTTGAGAAACTAAAACAAGAAGTGGCAACTCAACCCATCCTTTTGTTACCAGTTTTGATAAGTTATTCACTGTGGAATGTGATCCTAGTGGAATTGTAGTAGGAGGAGTACTAATCCAAGAAGGCAGGCCTATAGCTTTCTTTAGTGAAAAGCTCAATGAAGCTAAGAAAAATTATTCTACCTATGACCTAGAACTGTATGCTCTAGTACAGTCACTTAGAAAGTGGAGGCATTATCTCCTACCTAAAAATTTTGCAGTGTTTATTGATAACCAGGAACTTAGCTAAATCAACACACAAGAGAAGTTGAGCAATGGACATTTGAAATGGATGGAATACCTCCAAGCCTTCACATTTACCATCAAGCACAAGAAGGGATAGTTGAACAAGGTGGCAAATGCATTAAGTAGGAGGTTGTTGATAGTGCAAGAGATACAAATAAAGAGCATTGGGATAGAAAGTTTCAAGGATCTCTATGGACAAGATGAAGACTTCTCAGAGGCATATAAGGTATGTTCTAATTTTGAGAATCACTTTCATAGTCAATTCTTAGAGTATACATTGTAGAGTGGACTTTTGTTCAAAGGAAATCAATTATGTGTTCCAAAAAGTTCAATGAGAGAGAATATTATCCAAGAGAAGCACATTGGTAGTCTTAGTGGTCATTTTGGTATCAACAAGACAATGGAACTAGTGCAGAGCTTCTATTATTGGCCCAAGTTGCCAAGGGATGTCAGAAGGTATGTGGAGCAGTGTGTAGTTTGTATGAAAGCAAAAGGGGGAGCTATTAATGTAGGTTTGTATCAACCCCTACCTATTCCCAATAGACCATGGGAATGTATTAGCATGGAATTTGTTGTCTGACTCCCTAAAACTAAGATAGGGTTTGATAGTGTCTATGTGGTGGTAGATAGGTTTAGTAAAATGAGTCATTTTATTCCTTGCAAGACCACCCATGATGCTAGCTATATTGCTCATCTTTTCTTCAAAGAGATTGTGAGGATCCATGGATTGCCATTGAGCATTGTCTCAGACAGGAATGTGAAGTTTATGAGTCATTTTTGGAAGACTCTATGGAGTAGATTAGGTACTAACTTGTGTTTTGGATCAGCCTACCATCCTCAGATAGATGGAAAAACTAAGGTGATCAATAGAGTGTTAGATAACCTGCTAAGATGCTTCACCAAGGAGAATGGAAAGACATGGGACTTGGTCATATCACAAGTTGAATATGTCTACAATGACAGTGTGAATCAGACCATAGGAAAAAGTTCTTTTGAGATAGTATATGGAATGTACCCAAGAGGTGTGTGTGAACTTAGAGATTTAGGAGCTATGCAGCATAGGAGTGGCCATGCTGAAGATTTCTCTCAAACCATGAAGGAGATTCAAGAGCAGGTGAAAAAGATAATCACAAAGGCTACTCACAAGTTGAAAGCTAAGGTGGATATGTCTAGGAAAGATATACAATTTGTAGTAGGGGACTATGTCATGGTCCATCTCAAAAAATATAGGTTGCAGAAAGGAAAATCAACCAAGTTGTAGATGAAGAGAGTGGGACCATGTAAGGTGTTAGCCAAGTATGGAAAGAATGCTTACAAGGTGGAGCTACCTACAGATTTAGGCATTTCACCAGTGTTTAATGTGGCTAATTTGATCAGGTATAAAGGACCAGTCAATGATTTTGATCAGAAAAGTGTGGATGTCTTGAAGGATGTGAGCAACATAGCCTTACCTCTTAAAGGCAAGCTACAAGTAGAGAGAATCTTAGAATCAAGGGTAAAGAAGTCTACCCGGCATAAGGAATACATGGAACATCTCATCAAATGGAAAGACAAACTAGAATCTGAGGCTACATGGGTGGATGAAGCTCAGTTCAAGAGGCAAGGTATTCATTTATCTCTGATCTCTCCCCATAATCCTTAGTGTTTGGCTGAGGGGGAGAATAGTGTAGGAGCACCCAAACGTTATCATAGGTTGTCTAGGACAGTCTTGTCTAGGACAACTACGTAATAAAACTTAGTTCATTTGGATGTATGCCTCAATGAAATTTTTGATTACGTGTTGATCATCTAATGAAGGTCATGTTGACCAATGGATAGGCCTAAGGTTCTTGCTCAAATAAGGTTTTGACCTTTTAGGCCTTTTAGGTGTTTCTTTTCAATTTTTGCAAATAATGCTCAATTGGAGCTACAAGCGGCCAAGAAGAGCCCAAGGGAGTGATAACTAAATTGGAGGCCCTATTTATGGAATGCCTTGGCATTATTGTAGGGTTGGAAGCATTTTCATTGCTTTGAAGTTTTGTGCATTCAAGGAAAAACAATGTAGTTGTATGCTAATTTTCTAATTTTTTTACTTGAAGTACTACTTTAATGGATTGAATAGGGCACTGTAGTTAGTGTAGGATGTAGTGTATTTAATCTTCAAGCTTTTTGTGGCATTTAGATAGGTTTCTAATTCATTTTCAGCCTTATTTGTAAATAATTTTGTTTCTTCACTGTTGCTGGTCTAAACCAGGCAGTTTTGTGTAAATGGAGTGTTAGTTCACTTTCCCACCGTACAAATTGTATGGCCCTTTGGGAACAATGACCAAACTACATAGTTGTAAATATTATAGGGTTTAGATTCCTTGAAAGCGTAGGATCTGTTGGAAAATTCTTGCCCTAGGCGAGCCAGGGAAGAGTCTGGCTATGGAAGACCTCAGTGCAGAGCACTTAAATTATAGGGGTGTCAACTTTTTCACAAATCACTGAATGGAGAAGACAGATAAGTGTCTCACCAATTCTTAGTATGGAGGAGGAAGCTTCATCAATCCATATAGTGAGGAAAGAACTTGACAGTTTGTGGAGAGGTCAAGAAAGGGCTTAAAAACCCTAGTATTGCTCATTTTCAATTTAAGCCTTTGTACGGTCAGCTGAGACCCAAGACCCCAAAAATATTTGAGAGGTGGGTATATGAATCAGGAGTCCCAAGAAAAGATTGGGTTTTCCTTGGAAAGATTTGGAGAACTAACCTGATTTCTTGGAGGAGGAGATCTAACTGCGGCTCCTAGGCTAGTAGCCTTTTTAGGCCTAAATAAGGGTTTGGTGGAAGCGACTTTGAAATGGAGCTAGGTGGAACTTCAAGAACCACAGTAGGATGGATTTCAGTCATTAGAAATACCTCCACATCCTTGCAAAGCTAAATTCAAGATTTTGGAGGTTTGTAGCCTTTAGGGTGGATTAAGGGTTGAAGATAGAGTTGCAAAATTGTACCAAGGTGGACTTGGTAGGAGGATCTAAGTTGATAGTTGGGTTGGCAAGGAGAAACTAGGGGACCCTACGAAGGAAGAGGTCCTATAGGTTTCAAGTGGTGGAAAGAAAACACCCTAGGAGTCTTCCAAGCAAGACCTAGAGCATGAAACAGTGATTGTTTCATCCAAGCTCCCTATCATCTACATTCATACTAACCATTACATACATGATTGCATCCTTTTATTCAAGGGTTTGGTGAGTTGGAATATTGCGTATTTGTTCATTCATCATTCCTTCTTTCTATTTCTATTCATTTCAATGTTTGATTACCAAAACAGAGTTTGACCAAGGCAAACCCCTATCCACTAAAAAAAAAAATTCTCTCTCTCCTTGATGTGTGATTTGCAAATCTAGGTTGAAGATTCATTAAAGAGAAACATTGGAGAAATTTTTTCAAGTTGTCAAAGTTGTCACCATGTTTACAAGATCACAAAAAGTCACCTATAATATAGAATTCAGTGTTTCAGAACCAAAGATTTGATAGGAGAGAAGCTAGAGGAAGTCAATAGAGGATATCATAGTTTTAGATCAACTGTGATACTGGGACTAAATCTCAACTTGTGGCATATCAGTCCCAGTATACCTGTTTTAAGGCATTTTTTGCAGATCTTGGTTTAGTAGTTCTAGATCCCAGTTTTGGCCCAAAACCCTAAAACTGGGACTAAATCACCCTTGCTGGTAGATGAGTCTCGGTGTGCATCAAAAGTCAACATTCACAAGTTTGCAGGCCTTCATTCAAACCTCTTCAGTTTCCAGGTGAACCTTTGTTTATCTCTAGTTTACTATTTTGATTTGAATTCATTTCTAGGTCATTTATTTAAGTTTTGTATGTTATCTAAATTCCTTATCTTTCCAAGCACTAGCTTGGTGGTGAACCCCCTTTTAGTATTTAATCATACCCTAGGACACCTTAATGCATATCTCTTTCTCTTATTCCATCCTCAGACTGATAGTTCTAAGGTTTCTTGAGTGAAACTTGTAGAAAAATAGTTGTTGTATCTCCCTAAATGATACAACAACCATTTTCAAGGTTTCAAAAGCACAAACCTGTGTCACACTTTTAGAAAACTAAATAGTTCTAAGTTAAACACTTTTGACCTAAACAATTTCAGTCGAAACACTTTGCCATTAAACTGTGTGGCTTATACGTGGCACAAAGAGTTTCAGGTGAAATCCTTTTTTTTGAAACCACAAAATTTGATATTTTCTCTTTGTTGCTTTAAAATGTGAGTCAATTTATATAAAGTTTTGATGGAAAGTGTTTTGGTTGAAATGGTTTTAGGAAAAACCCTTTCACCCAAAATTGTCTATGTGGCATCCTTGTTGGAATTGACCTCACCTTTTTTACAAATTTCAAAATGTTTCCACTTGAACATGATATTTATTTAGCTAGAATGATTTAAAAAAACAAAAAAACAAAAAAAACCCTTTTGTAGATCTCAAAGTCAAGAATTCACATATATAATATTATTGACATTTTGATTAGTTTTAATATGTTTTTTATTTTAAATAATGAAAGTCGGTTGTTAAAATAAAATATGAGGCCGATTAGAAATTTAAAAATAAATGGGTATGTGCAGGATCATGATGAGCCAAAAAGTGGCGATATGATGGGTATGTGTAGGGTATGTGGCTCACAATTTTTTTTTAACCCAAAATTGATGAAATAAAAATAGTTTTTAAAAGAGATTCTCAGCTTTCCACCGATATAACTTATGCTTTACTTTGAATTTAATAAATAATTAATATTCATTTTCTATTTGAATTACAACTAAAGTCTTGATTGAGAGGCTGATTGAAAAACATCTATAGCTTTCAAATGGTATCACTTTTTTGAATCTAAAACATGTGTCACATTATATGCTTCACATACTATAGCATTAAAAGAAAAATACATTTCATGAAGTTTTGACCAAGTTAAGGTGGTCAGACATACAAGTTTTTATATTTTTTAAAAGTTGTAATAAAAAATTCATAATTAATTATTTACTTAGAAAAAAATTGCAAAAAAATATGCATCACATCGGGACATGAGTCCTCTACTTATATCTAAATTTTAATAAAAAAATATTATCATTTAATTGTGGTTAGGGTGGTTAAACAAATGCCTACTTCTTATTTTTTCCTGAAATTTAAGTACTACTACATTGAAATTCCAAATTTTCACCAAATAGATTTTAAAAAATAAAAATAAACCTAGTAGTTTAGAAACTACATTTAATTTGCTACAAATTCTATTCATACATATTTTTGAAATAATATAGATAACTTATTCAAATTTTCACGTCAAGTTTCCTAACTCTTATTGTTTTGATTTTCATCGCTACTTAAGGGCTTTTTTTTTCCATGATGATCCTGCACATACCCAAATACTAAAATATATGAAAAAAAATTAAAATATATGGTGCACGAGAGGAAAGAATCATCTTCAAAAGGGTATAATATTTTTTTTAAATGATAAACAAATTAGATAATAGTTGACGTTAAATGAATACTATAAAATTCTAGTACGTTTGACTTTTAAATGTTATTACAAGAAAAATATGCATCAAAATTTTTAAAATTTTTTCCATGCACTAGATATTGAAGTTACCTATTTGGAAATTTAGTGTACAAAAATGTATCCCTTTACATTTTCACAACTTTTTGGGGCCTCCCTGCTAAAATTTGGCTTCTTTATGCCTCATTTGGTCCTATTTTGTATCCAAAAGCCTTATTAAATGTTTTTTTTTTATGATAACCCCGACAGTTAACAAATGACCAATCATAATTCAATGTTTGAATTTATGTGTTCTAGATCTAGTGATGTGGGACTCATACAACACCTTGGGCATATGGGTCCCACCTAGGTCTCCGGACCTAATTTCAAACATTGCATTGAAGTTAACACTTTTTGGAGTTTGTGTCTCATGTTTAAGCCATTGGGACTCATATACCAAACTTAGTGTATGAGTCCCATTTTAACCAAGAACTATTTTAAATCAAGTTCTTGGTGGGATTTTATTATCTCAGATCTAATGTTGGCTTGTAGTGTTGTAATTTCAAGAATTTTGGCATAAACAATTATAAATGCAAGGCTATTTCACTTAGTTTCACCTAGAAATTTTTATGTCAAGCATCCTAAGAATTCACAAGAGCATTATAGAGTATTCAAGAGTATTCAAGAAGGAATTCAAGGGAAAATTTCTTCATCATTTGTTGTAGCAATCAAAGATCCATTATCATGTCAAAGGCTTGATGCATCATGCATGTAGTTTTGAGCTAATGTTGTGATGTATTTTTCAAGATCAATTCAATTATTCAAATGCATTATCTTTCATCAAGAATCATGATCAAGAAATACATCCATTAAGACCACTTCTTGCTTGTTTTCAGATCTATGAGGTTTCAAACAAGGTTCGATTGTTTCATATTATGTTTCATGTTTCATTTCATTCATAATTAAATTCTCATTAAGGTTTGATTACCAAAACGAGGTTCGACCAAGGAGAACACCTATTCCCTAACACAACAAAATTTTTCCCTCTTCATGTGGGATTGCAGTTCTAGGTGTTTTGGATCTTGAAGATCCTTTGAAGACAAAGTTGCAATATTGAAGAAAGTCGTCAAAGTTGTCAAGGAGTTGTCATCTTCACAAAAAGTCACCTATAGACCAGATATTAGACTTTTCAAACTTGAAGATTAGATAAGAAAAAAGATACAGAAGATCACTCGAGGCTACAAAAGTTTCAG
Source organism: Sequoia sempervirens (assembly GCA_007258455.2). Taxonomy (NCBI): domain Eukaryota; kingdom Viridiplantae; phylum Streptophyta; class Pinopsida; order Cupressales; family Cupressaceae; genus Sequoia; species Sequoia sempervirens. The sequence goes on along the minus strand of VDFB02271358.1, from coordinate 1,077,994,598 downwards.
TCAAACCCTAATACTGGGACTAAATCATCCCTCTAGGTGTATGAGTCCCAATATACCACTTTTTACTAGTTTTCTCTAGAAGATTCTAGAATTTACCCAGATTCCACTAGCAAGACTAAATCACCCATCCTAGTGTATGAGTCATAGTGCACTTCAGAAACAACACAATTTAAGATTTATAGATCTTGTTTAGACATCTACTATCCTTCAGGTACTTTTTTGTTTCTCTTTGTTTCTCCACACCCCTTTTGTGTCCTTCCCTCAATTGAGTCACTTGGTTGAGGGATCTTAGTTTCCTAATGAACTAAGAGTGAAATAGGTCCTAAAAACTAGTTCCATTTCATAAAAGATGGAACCCTATTTCCTTTGGTTCATTTTTGGTGAACTTGAACTTTGGAAACCTACATTTTTTATTTGGAGAACATTGTAGTCCTAGATCTAGGTTAACTTTGTGCTAGATTTTCACTAGTGGAATTGCATTTAGGACTCCTAAATCTTACATTAGTGAAAAGTACATATAGCTTGCATTTTTGCATCTTGCATCATTAAATTTCATTTGAAATATATCATCGCAAATAGGCATTTGAACATACAATGTAGAAACTTTAGCATCCATTCAAAATTTTCTAAATTTGGCTTAAAAAAACCTAATCTGGAAGTCATTTACGTACTTGGTTAATTTAGTCCCTATATAGGTGGTTTTTCAAGATTTTTGGGAATTCTATGTTGTTTTTTTTAGTATTTGAACCTTCTAGAAACCCTTATTGATACTCATTTTCCCATTTCGGCTATTTAGTCTAGTTTCAGAGCTGAATCTACATTTTGCAATATTAAAAATTTCATTTATGTGTGAAATATTGGAAAAGTGGTTAAGTGCTATCATATGGTTTGAAAACATAGAGCACACCCACATTTCATTCAACGATAGCCCTAGAGATCTCAATGCAAAGGAGGAAGAGATCTTGCAATAGGGTTGTCCTAGAGGCTAAGTATAAGCTAATAAGGGGTTCACCACCAAGTAAGAACTTGGAAAGACAAGTGCAATGCAAAGTATAATGCAAGATGAAATACAAAACCCTAATTAAATGCAAACCTTGACTAAATGACCTAGAAATGCAAATGAAACAAAATAAAAAACTACAGAATGAAATGTATGCACTTGGAAATTTGGAGATGGCTAGAAGGAGGTCTAAAATGTTGGAAATTTTGATTTTAATGTTGGGTGGGACTCATTTGACAAGCTGGGTGAATCAGTCCAGAATCTAGGTTTGTGTGGGGATAGGATGTTGGATGTTGTTGATATGTGGTTGTCATTGATGTCAGCAATATTGGCATTCATGTCATTAGAGGATACATATGTCGAGGATATTGAGAAAATTGTAATTTAAAGTAAGTTGTAGGTTGTTGGTGGTATAGTGAAGTTCAGTATGCTAGCCAACTCAATATGTAGGTTGTGTATTAAAGGGTTTTTTTCTCGAGTATATCTAGTTTATCCACATTAAGTCTTAGAGATCCGCATGAAGATTTAATCAAGTTATGAGTACCTATGTTCTGATATTTTTTTTGTTGCTTCAGTTGGTGTTCTTGAAAGAAAATGATGTGATTCTAGTAATGTGAAGTGTTGTTGATGCTTCTCTAGTGATTCATGATGCTCGTGGCTATTTCTACATCATGCTCTATCTATTTTGTACATCCACATTGATCAGTGTGCTCGTGATTGAAGTTTTTATTTTGTTTATTCATTTTTTTCATGTTCTTGGCTGATAGGGTGATTGTAGCATGTTGTGGATCTTTGAGGAATAATTATTGAAGTTGTTTCATGTTTGAATATGTTTTTTTGGGTCATCACTATGTTGTGGCCAAGGTTAGTTGATTTGCATTGATAATTATTTATGTTTTTCCTTGATAGTTTGTATTCATTTTATATTTTATTGAAGCCGACATGTAGATGATGTTATTCTTGGTTGCAGATATATATGAGCGATTGTTTTATCATTTGAATGAATGGTGAAGCAAAGTGTGTGAGTCCTGTGTGTGAATAATCTTCTAATCATTTGAAGGAAAAATTTAAATGTGAAGAATAGTGAGTAGAGTTTATGTGCTTAACCGAAACTGTAATCAGGCATGAGCAGATGCTATTTTCTCAATTCAATATCTTATCGATGTAATTCAAATATTTTTTTTAAGATAGCGAGTCTTCTTTGGGCACTAAGCCTTTTTCTATTTGAGCAGTGAGCTCTAGGAATTGTGTCTAAATGTATTTGCATTCCGCATTTATTCTTTTATACTTTTAACAAGGTATAATCTTCCAGACTAACCTCCACTAGATGGTTTTTCCCCTAATAGGGTTTCCATGTAGAAAACATCTTGGTGTTATGTGTGTTTCTTATGTGGTAATGATTTATGCTTTCATGGTTATTAATTAGATCTAAGAATAAGTTTAATAAGTTTAAATTTATGTGACAACCGATTCACCCCCCCTCTCAGTTGTCTACCCTTGTGTTTCCAACAATTGGTATCAGAGTAGGTTCCTTGGAAGAAGTTTAATAGCTTGATGTGATTCGAGATGGTGACATATAAGAAGGATAGTCTAAGATTTGATGGAACAAATTATTCTTTATGGAAGACTCAAATGGATTGTCATATGAGATGTATTGGTAAACCTTACTGAAACATTAAAAAGAATAGGTATATCATTCCACATGATGGTCCTTCTACTAGGTATGTGCAGGATCATGGTGGGCCAAAAAGTGGCAATATGATGGGTATGTGGCTGACGACTATTTTTTTACCCAAAATTGATGAAACGAAAAAAGATTTTTAAAGGAGATTCTCAGCTTTCCACCAATATAACTATGCTTTATTTTGAATTTAATAAGTAATTATTATTCATTTTCAATTCAAATTATGACTAAAGTCCTAATTGATAGGTTGATTGAAAAACACCTATAGCTTTCAAATAGTGTCACATTTTTTGAATCCAAAAAATGTGTCACATTATATGCTTCACATACTATAGGATTAAAAAAAGAAAAATTGAATTTCATGAAGTTTTGACCAAGTTAAGGTGGTCAGACATACAAGTTTTCATATTTTTTTTTTTAAATTAATAATTAATTATTTACCTAGAAAAAAAATACAAAAAAATATGCATCACATCAGGGCATGAGTCCTCTACTTATATCTAAAATCTTATAACAAAATATTATCATTTTATTATGGTTAGGAGGGTCAAATAGACACCTACTTCTTATTTTTTCCCTAAAATTTAAGTACCACTTCATTGAAATTTCAAATTTTCATCAAATAGATTTTTTTTTTTTAAACAAACCTAGTAGTTTATAAACTACATTCAATTTTCTACAGATTATATTCTTACATATTTTTGAAATAATATAGATAAATTATTAATTTTTTTACATCAAGTTTCCTAACACTAATTTTTTTGAATTTTTTGCCACTTAAGGGCCTATTTTTTCCATGATGATCCTGCACATACCCTATTGTAGGTGAGATTAAAGATGTCGAGTACAATATCAGGGCTAAGGAAGCATTTTTGAGTGCTCTGACTGATTCCAAGATGGGAAATGTAATGGATCTAAAGAATTTTTATGAGATCTGGAAAAAAAATGGAAACTTTGTATGAAGGTGATGCCCATGTGAAGATTGCTAAGATGCAAAGTCTAAAAGGGAAATATGAAACATTGAACATGGGTGAAGATGAGAACATCAATTATTTTATGCAAAGATTGAATGAACTTGTGTGTAATATCAGATGTGTTGGTGGAACATTGGAAGAATCAAAGATTGTTGCTAAAGTGCTCAGAGTCTTTCCTACTGCATACAAACACAAATTTGCTGCTATTGAAGAGATCTAGACTATGACAAATCTAAACAGAGACATGTTGATTGGTAAGCTTGCAACTTTTGAGTTAATTGATTTTGATGATGCTATTCCTAAGATAGAATCTACATTCGAAGCTACTACCTCAAGAAAAGATAAGTAGAGACATGATCTAGGAAAAATTTCTTCTAGAAACTTGTCCAAGTATGAGCAGGAAATGAGAGAGATTGAAGAAGAAGAGAGAAAGCTAGATGAGCTTGAAACACTTCTTTTCAAGAGGGTACATAGAGGAGAAGGTAAGTATAAAGGGAAATTTCCTCTTAAATTTTTTTCTTGCAATAAGATAGTTCATTTTACCTCAAAGTGTCCATAAAGAGTTCCTAATCCAAGACCTAACAAACCTAGATTTCAAAGAAAGTCTTATTATACTACTGATAAAGGTGTGACAAATGATGAATTTGATAAAGGGAATGTAAGTGAAGATGAATGGGTATTTATTACTATCAAGGAAAATGATTTGGTACCTAATGAATTTGTTAGTTGCATGAATGTGGAGAAAGCTCTAGCAACCAAAATTGAAGAGAAATAAGAATGGGTGATTGACAATGGTTGCTCTCATCACATGACATGTGATAAAAGTAAATTTGTGAGTCTTGAAAAGTATGATGGTGGTGTTGTAAAATTTGGTGATGATAAAGCTGGTGTAATCCATGGTAGAGGATTCATTTCTCTTGATGGTAAGAATAATACTGATGATGCTCTATATGTGGAAGGTTTGAAGCATAATCTTTTAAGTGTTGGACAAATGGTTGACAAGGTATACAATCTTCAATTCAAGGATGGAAAGTGTAGAATATTGGTGAGTTCTAGAAATGTGATTGCATCAAGTACAAAAACAAAGGGTAATATCTTTCACTTGAGTGCATAGGAGATTATGTCATGTAAACTTTGAAAATATTATCAAGATAAGTTCTACTCAGGAGGTGAGAGATCTTCCTAAGTTGGAAAATCCTAATAATACCATATGGAAGGAATGTTAGTTAGGGAAGAAAACTAGAGTTTTGTTTCAGAGCAAACAACATTGTTCAAATGAAGTATTGGAGCTTGTGCATATTGATCTCTGTGTTCCTTCTAGATTCATAAGTTTACAAGGAGATAGGTATTTCATGTTACTGGTGCAGGAGCACCTAAGACATTCAGGGAACACTTCAAGAATCAGGAGAGAGTAGGGGTCAGGAGGAAATTTCAAGCATGTCAAAGCATTAATTATAATGTGTTGAAACCTATAATGGCATTTGAATTTAATAAGTGTGTTGAAGATGTTACAGGGGTCAAGATTCCTGATAAGGAATCCAGTCAAAATGCAATGTAAGGGGAAAAGTATGTTTTAAGGGATTTGTTTAAATGCTCTTAGGCTTTGAATAGGTTAAATAAGCTTTGATATTAGATATCCAATGGTCTTTAGGTGATAATTATTAATAAATCTCAAGATTGTTATTTTAAAATTTCAAAATTTGTTTGGGCGGGAAATTAAGTTTAGGGGCTTAATTGGCTTTAATGAGGTGTAAACCGATTTTTGTTAGTTGGGACAGTTTTTTAGTTGATATATAACCCTAGGGAATTCAATTGTACGGGATTGGACAGAGGATTGAAGGACATTGTATGGACTGTTTCCAAGAAAGGGCAGAAAATCACTGTTTTTTGCATTTTTCTCTTGTGTTTTTGCAGTCTATTGAATTCTCTTTGAAGTTTCATTAAATGTGAAGGACTAAGCATTATAAATTTCATGTTTTTAAATTGTTGAATGCTCTGAAAGTTCATAAAAATCAATCCAAGCACGTGTTCTTGCTGACTGTCTACAGGAAAAGGTTGAAATAGACTGTTTTGAGGGTCTTTCAATGAAATAATGATCCATTTCAAGGAATGTATTACTGGAACCCTATGAAATGGATCTAATATAACTTGTACAAACTGAAACTAACCAAAAAATATGCAGGAAAAGGTGAAGAACTGACTGTGCACGGTGAATTGGCAAAGGAAGAGGGAAGAAAGTTGACCCTAGGGTATAGCAGTGAGAAAACTACCTTAATAAGAGGCATGTTTCTGAGTTCTAGTAGTTGTGAAATGATGAAAGGATGGTGAGAAGTCAAAAACCAAGAATTGGAAGTGATAGGAAACCCTAAAAACCAAAAGCCCTAGTTTTAAGCCAAATTAGTGAGGGTTTTGTAGTTGGGCATGTTGTGAGTATTCTTGTAGACTAAAAGTGTGAAAAATCTTTGATTTGGGAGTATTTTAGGAGACTGTTGAGAGTTTCAAGGCCAGGGGACAAATCTAGAGGTGGGTTGCTTTGTTAAATAGGGCTAATTAGGCCTCATTTCAAGGAAACAGCAGGGTTAGAAGCAAGAAGGTCTAAAACAAGTGGTGCAAGTAAGTTGATATGTTTCTAGGCATCACAAAACACACTTGATACAATTTTTAAATTGGAGGTTAAAGTGCAAAGTTTGAGAGAAAAGACAGTATTCCATTGCCAAAGGCCTAATAGGGCTAGTAGGACTGGTTGAGCAGCAGAAAGGAGTTTTGTTCAAAATTTTGGTCAGGGTTTGAAACCCATTTGAATCATGTTTATCTAAGGTCTGGTGAATTCATTTCAATGATTGAAAGTCACAAGGGGAGGCAGAACATCCTTAATTGCAAGGTGAAGACCCTATTTCCTAGTTGGGGACTAGTTGAGAAATTGAAGAGCAAAGCTTTGTTAATTTTTAATTCTTGTGAAATTTTTGAAATCCATGACCCTCTGCATCAGTTACTCATTGATGATTATTCTAGATTGATGTGGGTTTCTTTCGTAAGGGAAAAATATGAAGCTCTAGAGAAGTTAAAGATTTTTAAGGCTAAGGTTGATGCAGAGACAGGTCTAGAGATTAAATGTTTGAGATTAGATAGAGGTCGTGAATTCATTTCTGGTGATTTTAATTCTTTTTGTGAAGAGCATGGGATAAAGAGACAATTATCTACCCTGCAGACCCCTCAACAAAATGGAGTTGTGGAAAGGAAGAACAAGATAGTTCTAGATGCTGCTAGGACTATGATGCTGGAAGTAAATGTCCAACATATCTATTGGAGAGAAGTTGTGATTATTGTTGTTTACACACTCAATCAGCTACATATCAAAGGTGGTACCGGTAATACCCCTCATGAGCTATGGTTTGGTCATAAGCCTACTGTTAGATACTTCAAAATTTTTGGGAGTAAATGCTATATCAAAAGAGATGAAGATATAGAAAAGTTTGATGCTAGGAGTGATGAAGGAATATTTCTTGGTTACTATACTAGAAGTAAAGCCTACCGGTGCTTCAACAAGAGATTGATGAAAGTAGTTAAAAGTGCTAATATCAAGGTTGATGAAGACACAATTAGACCATCTAGAACCCATGGACATGATTTAGATGATCAAAATGTTAGTTCAGTTCAAACTCAAAATCAAGTGTAGATCATTTTGGTGAATCAAGAAAGCCAAGAGGAAGGAACTAGTGAAAGTGCAGAAGTGAGATCACAAGATCCTGAAGTTCAAGAACATCCTAAGACCCTAAGGTATGTAAGACTGAATCATTCAGAAGATCATATTATAGGTGATAAGAAAAAAGGTGTTCAAACTAGGTGAAGAATCGAAGAAGAATACTATTTTATTTCAAAGAATAAGCCTAATAGTTTCAATGAAGCATGCAAAGATGAACATTGGATGCAACCAATGAAAGAAGAGATACTAAAAATTGAGAAGAATGATACATGGATTCTTGTTCCTAGACCTAAGGAAAAAAATGTAATTGGAACTAAATTGGTCTTTTGGAACAAACTGAATGAGCAAGGTGAAGTTGTTAGAAACAAAGAAGGACTGGTGTGTAAAGGATATTCACAAATGGGAAGAATTGAATTTGAAGAAAAAATTTCCCCTGTTGCTAGGATTGAAGCTGTGAGATTATTTCTTGCTTATGTTTCTTACAAAAACTTCAAGGTTTATCAGATGGATGTCAATTCAACATTTCTAAATGGTAAACTGGAAGAAGTGTATATTGAGCAACCTGATGGATTTCAATTGACTGATCAAGGAGATACAATTTGTCGGTTAAAGAAAGAATTGTATGGACTTAAGCAAGACCCAAGAGCATGGTATGCCAGATTAAATAAGTATTTGTTGAAACTTGGATTTAATAAAGGTATTGCTGATAGTAATCTATTTTTCAAGATTGATCATGATAAAGATTTGATTGTTGAAGTCTTTGTTGATGATATCATTTTTGGAGGAGATGATAGTTTTTGCATGAAGTTTTTTGATGAGATGCAGAGTGATTTTGAGATGTCTATGATTGAAGAAATGAAATTATTTTTGGGATTGCAAATTACTCAACTAGAGAAAGGGATCTTTATATCTCATTCCAAGTATGTGAAAAAATTGCTAAGGAAGTTGGGTATGGAAGATTCAAATCCAGTTGTTAAACCTATGGTGATCGGATGTAAGTTGACAGAAGATGATGATTCTCCTAAAGCAAGCTAGACTAGATACATATCCATGATTGGTGGATTGCTCTATTTCACTAAAACTAGAAATGATATCATGAATATTGTATGCATTGGTGCAAAATTTCAAGCTAATCCTAAGGAATCTGATGTGACTAATGTAAAGAGGATTTTTGAGATACTTGAAGGGGACAGTTGATTTTGGCCTATGGTATCCTAAAGAAGATGACTTTACTTTGAATTCTTTTATTGATGCTAATTAAGTAGGAGATGTGGATGACAGAAAGAGTACGAGTGGTGGTGCATTTTTTTTGGGAAAGAAGCTGATTTTGTGGTTAAGTAAGAAGCAAAATGCCATTTCTTTATGTACTTTAGAGGCATAATACATTGCTACTATTAAAAATTGTACTCAAGTATTGTGGATGAAGCAGATGTTGAAAGATATTAAAGTTGTGTATGATGAACCTATTGCTATATTCCATGATAATTCAAGTGCAATTAAGATTTCTAAGAATCTAGTGCTGCATTCAAAAACCAAGCATATATCTATCAAGTTTCACTTTTTGAGAGAGAAGCTGAGTGAAAAGGAAGTTAGATTGGAGTATGTGCCCACTAAGGAATAAATTTATGACATATTTACTAATCCTTTGCCTAAGGATATTTTTGAGTATCTCAGAGTGAGGCTAGGGGTGATTACCCCTCCTAATCAGAACTAAGATGCATTGACTTGCATTAGTCTGTGCATTTCATATTAATATCTTGATCCAGATTGATGTTGTGGTGGCTGTTGCTCAGGGGGAGTAGTAATATGTTTAGAAATGTGGTTCAAATATTGTGTGGAGAAAGGTACACATCATTTTTTTCATTGATGTCAAAGGGGGAGAAGAGTCATGTCAAAAATTATAAATTATTTAGGGAGAAGAGTCAAAATCTAAGGGGCAGAAAGTGTTAAGAGAAAGTTAGGTTGATGGTGTTTTTCACATCATGTGTTTCTATCAATGCCAAAGTGGTAGATTGTTGGATTTTTCTGATATGTGGTTTTCATTTATGTCAACAATATTGGCATTAATGTCATTAGAGGTTGTATATGTCTAGGGTATTGAGAAAATTGTAATAAAGTAAATTGCAGGTTGTCGGTGGTGTAGTGAAGTTCAATATGTTGGCCAGCTCAATATGTTGATGATCAGAGGTTGTGGATTAAAGGTTTTATTATTGCGTATATCTAGTTCATCTAGGTTAAGTCTCAAAGATCCACATGAAGATTTTATCAAGTTCTGAGTACCTGTGTTTTGATAGTTTTTCTGTTGCTTCAGTTGGTGTTCCTGAAAGAAGATGATGTGATTCTAGTAATGTGAAGTGTTGTGGATGCTTCTCTAGTGATTCATGATGCTCATGGATGTTTCTAGATTGTGCTCTATTTTCTTTTGTGTATTCATGTTTTTCATGTTCTTGGCCAATAGGGTGATTGTAGCATGTTGTGGATCTTTGAGGAATAATTATTGAAGGTGTTTCATGTTTGAAGATGTTGTTTTGGGTCCTCACTATGTTTTGGGAAATGTTGGTTGATTCACATTGATAATTATTTATGTTTTGGGCTGACAATTTGTATTCATTTTATATTTTATTGAAGCTGACATGTAGATGATGTTATTCTTGGTTGTGGATATATATGAGCAATTGTTTTATCATTTGAATTAATGGTGAAGCAAACTATGTGAGTCCTGTGTGTGAATAGTTTTCTAATCATTTGAAGGAAAAAGTTAAGTGTGAAGAAGATTGAGTAGAGTTTATGTGCTTAACTAGAACTATAATCAGGCACATAAGTAGATGTTATTTTCTCAATTCAAAATCTTGTGGATGTAATCCAAATATTTTTGTGACAGTGAGTCTTCCTTGGGAAGTAAGCCTTTTGTATTTGAGTAGTGAGATCTAGGAAGTGTGCCTAAATTCATGTGCATTCCCCATTTATTCTTTTATACTTTTAATAGGGTATAATCTTGTGGACTTAACTCCACCATGGTTTTTCCCCTAGTACGGTTTCCTTGTAAAAAAAGTCTTGGTGTTATGTTTGTTTCTGATGTGGTAATGATTGATGCTTTCATGGTTATTAATTAGATATGAGAACAAGTTTAATAAGTTAAAATTTATGTGACAACTAATTCACCTCTCCTCTCAGTTTTCTACCCTTGTGTTCCAACACATGAATCTGCCAAATGGGTATCTGAATATGCAAAAATATGAATTTTGACCAAAAGTAGGACTCATTTGCTAGAAGTGGTGAATCAGCTCAGTTAGAGTTTTCTAAAACTCTAGGATCTAAATATTCTCTTCTCTATTTGCTTAATCTACTTCTTTAGGTTTCCATATTTGAATCTTTGTAAATCAACCTATAGGTGATCTCCATCTTCTCCAAGTCTTGATGACAACTTTGACAACTTCTTCCAATATTTCTCTTTGATGTTCCTTCAACCTAAACCTACAAAATCACACGCAAAAGAGGGGAAAAATGTTGTTGGGTTAGTAGATAGGTGTTTTCCTTGGTCAAACCCCATTTTGGCAATCAAACGTTGAAATAGAATGAAATAAGAATGGAGAATGATGAACAAAAAAAAGATGATGTTACAACTCACCAAACCCTAGAAATGAAGTGCTACAAACATGTGTCACATGGCTCCAATGGATGTAGTTCTTGAATCTTGCTTGAGGATGATAGATCTTGAATTGAACACTTTCCTGAATCATAAAACCACACATCGTAATTGTTAGCTCAAAAAAAAACAAGATGAATGAAATCCTTTACATGATACTTCATGCTTGAAGAATGCTCTAAAATTCTTGATAATCTTCCCTTGAATGCTCTTGAATTCTCTTGTAAGAAATTAAATGCTCTTGTGAGCTCAATCTTGCTATAAGGATGAGTACTTGAATGCTTGGGATGAAAATGAGTGAAAGAACCTCAAGTATTTATACTTAATTATGCAAGAATTCCTAAAATTACAATACTACAAGCTGACATCAAATCTAGGAGGATAAAATCCTGCCAAAAATTTGAATTAATTTTGATTTTGAGCCACATGAGACTCATTTATGCAAGGTGGTGAATGAGTCCCACCAGGTATAATTTTTGGGACCATCTTTAAAAATGGTTAGAAAGGTGTGAAACCAAGTTCAAGACCCAAAAATATAGATGGAAGTCATTCGCCCAAGATGGCAAATGATTTTCAGATCACTAAATCTAGGATGCACAAGCTAAAAACACCTGAATTATAATTGGATATTGATTTGTGTCGGGATTAAGCTCAAAAAGAAGTATTATATGGGGCTTGTGGATGAAAAATAAGACCAGTTAAAGCATAAGAAATCCCAATTATTAATGGCAACCTAGAAAAGTGTGAAATATGTTACAACACTTTACAACACTCCAAAAAAGGAACCAATAAGCTCATTTAGTTCACAAGTTCCCAAGACCTAATGCGAATATGTTAGAAATATTACAACACTAAATCAAGGCCATGTTAGGGGGGACCTCTTCCCATCATTACATCTAGGCCCCACTTTAGTGAGAGGAGGAACTTGCTTCCAACTCACACTAAAGTAGACCAAATGTAGCAATGTCATTAAGATAGGACAACCATGATCAAGAGGGGTTCAAATGCACCAATGCTAGTAAGATAGGATGATAAAGATCAAGAGGGTTGTGCAAGCCCCTAGGGCCAAGGTCTTATGGAAAACCAATATAAGCACAAAAGAACACACATGAAAATGATATAAAGAGAAACAAAAAGGAACAAGCATGCACTATGAAATACATAAAAAAAATGAAAAAAAAATGAGAAAGAAAATGGGTGGATCAAGCTTCGAGCATTTTTCCAATGTGATGTGGATCAGATCTAGGCTTTTTGTCCAAAAAAATGCATACTCACTCTAAGGAAATGTAACTCTAGGTTTTTAGCTAGGTGAGAAGTACAAGAAGGTGAGAGACATACACTCATGGATGGTATGCACTCACACACACATGTGAGTGGCTAAGGGAAAGTCATGCCATCGTTCAGATTCCTGTCAAACAAGACCAAAGTTATACCTACTAATAATTTTAATAAGGTACCATGCAAAAATTATTTTTGAGCTTCATGAGGCAAACGAAGCTTCGTATGCTTGGAGCTCACAAACAAACAAGATGGATCCACAGGAATGTAAGGTGTGTTATGCAAGGTGGCAATATAACTAAAAATGCAAATGCAACAATAAGGAATGCTCAAGGGAGTCTTGCTTAGTTCATGTGAGGTCTTAACTTAGGGAACATTGTGCCTAATGTCTCCAAGAGAGGACCAATCAAAGAATAGAAAATTCAAAACTTAAGGGATGCAATGTGTCGCATCAAGCCACTAAGAGGAATGTAATATGCTAAGAGAGATCATGCTCTTGAAGGAAATCACACCCAATGTCATCCACAAAGTGAAAAATGCATCAAATATGTAAAAATGTTGGACCATGAAACATGAAAGAAAAATATGAAAGAATAATGCTAATGTATGCCCCCACTTTAAAGAAATTGTTAAACACCATGCTATGAGAAATTACTTTAAAATAACAAATGATAAATGAAAAAAATAAAGAATACATAACAGCCAACTTGGAAATCTCTATGCCAAGTCATATGTTTGTGAGTAAAGCTATGTCATGAAAATGAAAAGGAAAAGAGAGGGGGGTATGTGTAGGATCATGATGGGCCAAAAAGTGGTGATATTAAGGGTATGTGGCTGATGACCTTCTTTTACCCAAAATTGATGAAATGAAAAGGGTTTTTAAAGGAGATTCTTAGATTTCTACCAATATAAATTATGCTTTACTTTCAATTTAATAAATAATTATTATTTATTTTCTATTTGAATTATGACTAAAGTCCTAATTGATAGGCTGATTGAAAAACATCTATAGCTTTCAAACCGTATCACATTTTTTGAATCCAAAACATGCGTCACATTCTATGCTTCGTATACTATAGGATTAAAAAAATAAAATTGAATTTCATGAAGTTTTGACCAAGTTAAGGTGGTTAGACATACCAGTTTTTATATATTTTTTAATTTGTAATAAAAAATTCACAATTAATTATTTAATTGGAAAAAAATTACAAAATATATGCATCACATCGAGACATGAGTCCTCTACTTATATCTAAAATCTTATAAAAAAATATTATCATTTATTGTGGTTAGGATAGTTAGACAAACACCTACTTATTTTTTCGCTAAAATTTAATTACTACTACATTGAAATTTCAAATTCACCAAATAGATTTTTTTTTCGAAATAAACCTAGTAGTTTAGAAACTAAATTCAATTTTCTACAGATTCTATTATTACATATTTTTTAAATAATATAGATAACTTATTCAAATTTTTACTTCAAGTTGCCTAGCTTTGATTTTTCTAATTTTTTCACCAATTAAGGGCTTATTTTTTCCATGATGATCCTACACATAACTAGGGGTTTCCTACAAAAATGAAAATCTAAACACATAAGGGATCTATAGATTTGGGGTCAATATATTCTTGGTACAATGTTATTAGAGAGCTTAGAATTGCCATCATTCCCCAAATAAACATAGAACTAGAAAAATGACACAAAGAGAGTGAAAACAAAGAAAAACCTTTTGGGTCAACATGGAAGAAACATAAATGTCTCAACACCTTGTGTCATCCCTAAAAGGAAAACAAAAGACAAAGGAAAAATCAAAGGAAAAGCCTCTTGGGTCAACATAGGAGAGACATGAATATCTCAACACCTTTTTTCATCCCCAAAAGGAAAACATAAGACAAATGAAAACGATAAAAGGTGATGAGGGCACAGTCTGAGACTTAGAAAATAACCCACAAACAAGAGAATATTTTTATTATTCAGAAAATGGAGCTTCTTACATGCAGAGGATCTCAAATCCCCAAGTTATACAACACATGCAAGTTACAGAAAGCTACAGAATCACCCTTTCGCAATATGTGAGCTTGTCCCCAAAAAGTTACCTAAAAATTAGAAACCCACACATAAATAGAGTTCCTCTTTAGTTTGAAGCCAAAACAACATTCAAATTTGAGTTTAGGCGGTTTGGCGCCGAAAAATTACAACTTGAAGTTCAAATTTCAAAAGAACATTTGCAATTGTATCTTCTAGAAAGTGCGCCAACTTCTTGGGACCATAACTTTTGATCTGGGACTCTGATTCGTGAACCGTTTGAACCGTTGGAAAGGTCTCGAAGTCAATAATGCGCTCAAAAATCCACTATGCCAATTTCAGCAAGTTTTGGGTCCGTTCTGGGAACTCTAAGTGCCTCAAATCTAACTAAGAAGATTTTCAGGTGCAAATCTGGGAAACTAAAACTGCAATATCTTTCAACTTAGGAATAGAAAATAAAAACAGTAAATTGAGAATTTCATTATGATGAAAAGGGTATCCAAAAATGTAAAAATATCTAAAAACTAAGAAATTTGAAATTTAATTATTTTTGGGTGATGCAAGATTGCCCTTACACCACTAGATGCTCCTGCATCAGACACCCAGGGTAATTTGAGAAGTGACCCATCACATCTCAGATGGTTGAGGAAAACCCAACCAGTCAACCACTACCTTAGATAGCCAAGATGAATCTTCCATAGGCCTTCCTCTCCATTTCACCAGATATTCTTCATACTGTCTATTTATGGTACTCCTTCCCACACGACTATCAAAGATTGCTTCAATCTCCTCCCTTTCTGAAGTAGGTGTTGGAATGCCATACTGCCCTATTGCTAATTTTTCCTCCGTTCCACTTTCATGATACTCTGTCAAATCTGAAATGTTGAACACAGGTGAAATGTTGATTCCATCAACCAACTCTACCTCATGCATTCCCTGAATCATGCTTCAAAATGCTACAGGGACCAAATTTCTTCATCTTCAATTTCTTATAGGTTCCAACGGGAAACCTTTCTTTCCTCAAGTGGACCATTACTTCATCGTTAGTCTGAAACTCCTTATTCCTCCTTTTCTGATTTTCCTTAGTCTTATATTGCATATTCATCTTATTAATGTGTTATCGTACCTTCTCATGTATATTCTTGATGTGCTCTGCAAAATCTTTGGCTTTAGCACTTATTTTCTTCTCTTGGTCCATCTTCCTCAATTCTAGAGTTGTTCTAGGGCTACCTCCATACACAATCTAGAACGGTGATCTACCAGTGCTTCCATTTACAAAATTGTTGCAAGAAAATTCTATTTGGGGTAAGATCAAGTTCCATCCCTTGGGTTTATCTCCTACCAAACATCTCAGTAGGTTACCCAGACTCCTGTTAACAACCTTTGTCTTCCCATCTGTTTGTGGATGGTGTGCAGAACTAAACTTCAACTCTGTCTTCAGCTTCTTCCACAAGGTCCTCCAAAAGTACCCCACAAATTTGGTGTCACGATCTGAAACAATACGTGCATTGATAGACCATGTAGGCTCACCACCTCTTTGAAGAACAAGTCAGCAATGTGGACTGCATCATGGGTCTTCTGACATGAAATGAAATGTGCCATCCTTGAAAAACTATCAACCACCACAAAGACTGAATCATTCCCTCGTTGTGTCCTTGGCAAACCAAGAACAAATTCCATACTTATATCCTCCCATGGCCTCTCTGGTACAGGTAAGGGCTGATATAAGCCTGTATTCTGGCTCACTCCATTAGCCATCTAACATACCCTGCAGCTTTGTACAAACTTCTTCACATCCTGTGACAACTAAGGCCAATAATAATGCTCACTGATAATGGCAATGGTCTTATCCTAACCAAAATGTCCTGCCATTCCTCCACTATGCTTCTCCTTTATCAGGTTCTCCCTCATGGAACTCCTTAGGATACAAAATTGACTTCCCTTAAATAACATGCCATCCTGGATTATGAAATCCAGCCACCTTGTCCTATCCACTATAACAGGTTCCTTGCAAGCTTTCCAAGCCTCTGGGAAATCAGGATCTTCTATGTATAGTGTCTTAAGTTCATTGAACCCAACCACTTTATTCTGCATCTTTGTCTTCAATGTATACTTAAGGCATATGCAACCCTATTTGACTTCCCACTCGTATGTTTCAAAACAAAGGTATAACTCTGCAAAAACTCTACCCATTTCATATGCCTCTGATTTAATTTTCCCTGACTATTTAGGTATTGCAAGGCTTGATGATCAGTATATAGAATAAATTCCTTCGGCAACAAATAATGTTTCCATTTCTTTAATGCTTGAACTATTGCATAAAATTCTAGATCATATACATAATGCTTTCTGTTGGCATTGTTTAACTTTTCACTGAAACAGGCAATGGGCTTACCTTCTTGGCTCAACACTACTCCAATGGCACAACCACTGGCATCACAATCCACCTGAAACACCTTGTTGAAATCTGGGAGGGCTAGAACAGGTTGCTCTGTTACCTTCTACTTCAATAGTTCAAAACTCTTTAACACTCCAATGCTCTACTTGAATTATTTTCTATCCCCTCTCATTGTTTCAGTCAGGGATCCACAGATACTACTAAAGTTTCTAATGAAATTTCTATAAAAACTAGCCATTAAACCATGGAAATATCTCACGTCGGTAGCAATTCTTCGAGTAGGCCATTCCAGAATAGCTTTCACCTTCTTTGGGTCCATCTTGAGACCTTCTACTGAGACAACAAACCCCAAGTACACTAACTCTCTCTTCACAAAACTGCACTTCTTTAGATTAATCAACAATTTCTCTTCTCTTAACTTCTCAAAGGCTCTCCGAATATGTATCATATGCTCATTCAATGTCTTGCTGAAAATCAAAATATCATCTAAATACACAATAACAAAACTTCCTAGAAATTCTTTTAGTACCTCGTTCATGAGCCACATGAATGTGCTCGGTGCATTGGTTAGCCTAAAAGGCATGACTAACCACTCGTATAGGCCCTCTTAGGATCAATCTTTGTGAAGTACTAAGCTCCACTCAAACAGTCCATCAGGTCATCCATCCTTGGCAGGGGAAATTTGTACTTGATTGTTATCTTGTTTATGGCTCAAGAATCTATACACATTCTCCACTCCCCATCCTTCTTTGGTGCTAGTATTGCAGGTACTGCACATGGACTCAAACTCTCCCGTATCAAACCCTTTCTCAACAACTCTTGAACTTGTTTGTTCAACTCCTTATTTTCTACTGGAGTCATTCTATGAGCTGCCTTATTTGGAAAATTGGATCTAGGAATCAAGTCAATCTGATGACTGATCTTCCTTATTGGTGGTAAACCCTTAGGTACATTATTAGAAACAATATCCTGAAACTCTTCCAACATCTTAGAAACTTCTTCTGGAACCTTCTCACTATCCTCCTTACTCACTGTAAGAATCAATGCATAACACACATGCTCATCCTTCATACCTTCTAATTTATTTTTTCCATCTACATAACAAATTCTAGCACTACTACATACCTTTTCTTCTGTCTCCTTCAGGGGTTTCAACTTGTGATGAACCCCATCTTTTTTAAAGGAATAAGTGTTTGCATGGCCATCATGTATAGCTCACCTATCAAACTGCCACAACCTCCCCAACAACATGTGACATGCATCCATGGGGATGATATCACAGAGTACCTCATCATGGTAGCTCCCGATCTTGAACTTTACTAGGCACTGCTCATTGACCAAAACTTTGTGGTCTTTCTACAACCAGGCAATCCAATACGGATGTGGGTGCCTTTCCCTCTTTAGCTTCAACTTTGTGACCATCTCTTGACACAGATTATTGGTGCTCCCACCATCAATAATGACATCAGAACATTTTCCATCACACTTGCACCTTGTGCGAAACAAATTCTTCCTCTATTCTTTCCTTTTCCTCACCAGGGATCTCCTAATCACTAGGGCTTCTCCCCTTTCAGCATCATCTAATGTTCAGATTGGGCCTCCTCATTTGCATGAGCAACCCTTCCACGACCTTCTGGCCTTTTGTTTGCCCTTCCTTGGTGTTGTGGACATTCATAGGCTCGATGCCCTTCTTCACCACACTGGAAACATGTTCCTTTGAAACCACCTCTTCCAGATCCTTGTCCATATCTCCCTCATCCTCTACCTCTTTGAGCACCACTATTTTTATCATGAGGGTGGTAGAAGTTGTCATTCCTTTGGCTTTAACTGGTACCCACATCTTCAATTTTCTTTTCATCATCATTTCGGCTTCCTGAAGGTCTTCCACTGCCCCTTCCGCTTTGACCTCCTCGTCCTTTTTGATTTCCTTCAAATATTTTGTTCAGCTTCTCTTCCACCTTCAGAGAAAACTGATACACATCCTCAATGGTGGTCATTTTGACTAGGCTTAACTCCTCCTGAATGCTCGGTCGTAACCCATTAAGATATCAAGCTACCTTCTCCTTATTGGCCTCTGTGTGACCCGTTCTGATGATTATCTTGTGAAAATCTTCAGTATATTCTTTCACATATCTACTTCCTTGCTTCAACCCTTGCAATTTCTTCAACAGATCTAACTCGTAGTCCACTGGTATGAACTGCTTCTTCAGTTTCTCTACCATGCAATCCCATCTAGTGATCTTTCCTTTTCCTCTTCGATTTCTTTCCAATGGACCTCTTTCCACCAAATACCGGCATGGCCCTTCAACTTCATTTTCACAAAATTAACCCAATCTGGGTCCTCTATTTCCTCATACTCAAAATATTCTTCTAGCTCATTGATCTAGTCAATCAACTCTTTCAGATTCAGACTTCGAAATAACTGGGGACTTCTGCTTGAGGTCTTTTCCCAATCTTCAAAATGGCCCTTATTAGCTGCATTTGGTCTTGACCAATTGCTTCTTCTTCATCTTCTACATTTGAACCTTCTTCGTCTCCTTCATCCTCACTTTCCTCCCTCAGGTTTAATCCTCTTCTCAACTGCTCTTGTAACACGTCAATCTATCTCGGAGGGCTGCTAGTGCATCTCTTCCACCAGCATTTCTGCTGCCTCGACCACCTCTGGCACCACCATGCCTACCAGGCATCACTCTTGGAGGCATCTTTCTTGACCTTGACCCACAACCACGGTCCTGGTGTGAACTACCTCACGATCGGTGATTTGTCCACACGCTCAAGAAAACCGGCTTTGATACCACTTGATGAGGGTGCAGTCTGAGACTTAGAAAATAACCCACAAACAAGAGAATAATTTTATTATTCAGAAAATGGAGCTTCTTACATGTAGAGGATCTCAAATCCCCAAGTTCTACAACACATTCAAGTTATAGAAAGCTACAGAATCACCCTTTCGCAATATGCGAGCTTTCCCCAAAAAGTTACCCAAAAATTAGAAACCCACCCATAAATAAAGCTCCTCTTTAGTTTGGAGCAAAACAACATTCAAATCTAAGTTTGGGCAGTTTGGCGCCGAAAAATTACAACTTGAAGTTCAAATTTCAAAAGAACATTTGCAATTGTATCTTCTAGAAAGTGCGCCAACTTCCCCGGGCCATAACTTTTGATCCGGGACTCCGATTCACGAACCGTTTGAACCGTTGGAAAGGTCTCGAAGTCAATAGCACATTAAAAATTCACTACACCAATTTTAGCAAGTTTCTGGGCCATTCTAGGAACTCTAAGTGCCTCAAATCTAACTCAAAAGATTTTCAGGTGCAAATCTGGGAAACTAAAACTGCAATATCTTTCAACCTAGAAATAGAAAATAAAAACCATAAATTGTGAATTTCATTATGACGAAAAGGGTATCCAAAAATATAAAAACATCTAAAAACTAAGAAACTTGAAATTTAACTATTTTTGGGTGATGCAAGATTGTCCTTACACCATTGGATGCTCCTACATCAAAAGGTGAAAAGATAAAAGATTTAGGACATCGAGAAGAGTGAAGGTACAAATAGAGGAATTCCACAAAGAGAGAGACATATAAAATAGAGCATTATGGGGAATCACATTACACACATGCAATCATAAAAAAGAAATAAAAAAGAAATTATGCAAAATACTAGTAAGACACATGCGAGTTAATCTAAAGAAGGTCATCTGCATCCCATTCTTGATCTATATAAACAAAAGGCAGGCCACTAGCCTAAGGGACAATGACACATGCATTACTAGAACAAGGATATCTACCTCTTTCCCCCACTGAGTGCAAGACAAGGATGAGTTGAGGTAGGTGAGGGGAGAGATCATATAGTGGTGAGAATTGAAGATTCTACAACCACTACATATGTTGAGGGGTGAAAAGGGTATGTTATGTAATCACTAGATAAAAATTATCATTATCAAAGTGATATTTACTCAAGATTATTTTGAATGCATGACACTCATCACTATTATGTCCAAGATTTCTATGGTATCGACAATGTGGAACATTTGCACCTTTAGGATATAGTCTTATCTTTTCTTTCATAGGTTACAATAGTATAAGTCCTTGGTTTCGAAGTATTTGTAATTTTCTTTCACTTTGAGGTGGCAGATAAAGGAATTTTAATTTCTTTAATTTCTATGGTATTTTTGTTTGCTAGATTCACCAATTTCTCAAGTTCAAGGTTGAGGAGGAAAACCAAAAATGATCTCTTCTTCCTTGAGAAACACCAGTTCTTATATACGAAGGAGGATGTTCATATTGGGAGGAGGATATTGATATCCTATGCCTTTAGTACTTTCAATTGGTATTTTTTCTAAGAGTTGATGGATTTCATGTTCACTTGTTGTATCACATCCATGTTTACTCAAGATTGTAAAGCCTTTTCCATATGTCTCTTCTAGGTTGATAGGAGTGTCCATCACTTTGTTAACATAGAATGGTTGAGTGTTTGTTGCTTAGAGGAACTAGGTTCACCTATTGTAGGGAACTTAGGTTCAATTCTTGTTTTAGTTTCAAGATGTGAGTAGCCAAACATCTCAAGGGGTAGTATTACAAGGGGTATTGGTTACCCATTGATGGATAAAAGGATGCATTAGCTTCAAGGTTGTTAAGAAAATCATTTAGGAACTTATTCATGATGTCATCATCTTCTCCAATGATGTCAACATCATGAGGAGGAAATGAATTAGAAGTTGAAGAAAAATGAGTTAGTTCAATTTCATTAGGGTCATTTCCAAAAGAAAAACTTGACACATCCACTAAGGACTTCAAGGACATCCATAGTTTACCAAAGCACATATCCATGATGTTGTGGCATAGAAAATTGGGCACTCTTGAGAAAGAGACAATTTCACACTTAATTGTACCCACTTTTGAGTACCCCTACATTATTCATTCTTCAAAAACAACATTTATAGGCCCCTAAGACCCATTATGTTTGATCTAGAGGCCTATTTCACTTGAAAAATCACTTAAATCCTGATAAACAACACTTAATTCATTCACATCCTGAAAACCCACCTTTAAAACTCACTAGTGGGACCCACTCACCACCTTGGGTGAATGAGTCCCCTCTGGTGGGACCCATGCCCTTTTGAGGGAAATTTTAATTTTCAGCAGGAATTTAATTAATTCAACTTAATTTTCCAATGGATGTCAGACTCTTAGGTCTAAATAATAGGATAATTAGGTGTTGATGCTTATAAATACTCATTTTAGGCCATTTTTCACATCTCTTAGTCATTTTTACAAAGAAAATTCTAACGTCAAGCCTTCCACAATAAGTTTCTTTAGCAAAGTTGAAGTTTTAGGGCAGAAAACTAGGGTTTTTGTATGTCTTGAAGCTCACTATTCATTCAAGGTTGAACATTGAAAAGAGTTATTAATGGATGCCTATGGTCAATCATGGAGAAATATAGGTTGAGGAGATGCAACTAGCCATCAAAGTGATTCCATATTCCATTTTTCTCAATCTTAAGATTAAGGTTTGCATTTCATTTACATTCCATTTGCATGTATTTTGTCTCCATTTTTGATGTGTTGTAAGATTTCTAGGGTTGGAGTCTTGCATCAATCAAATCCTATTTGCATATCTTATTCTAGCACAATAGAATAGGGTTTTCACATACTTAAGATTTTCTTAGTCTTGTGCATCTAAGACTAGGGTTTTATGAATATTTTTATCCATTCAAGGTTTGATTACCGAATTAGGGGTTTGCTTAAGGAAAACCCCACATTAGACAACCAATTTTAAGCTATTTTACAAGAATTTTCTGAGATCTTGATCTAGGTTTGCATCAAAAAAGTGTTGTATAGGTGTCAAGGTGCAGAACAGAGATCTGAATTTGTAGAAATTTGAAAGTGGACTTATTCACCATGGATGGTGAATGAGTCCCTCCTGAGGTGAATTTTTGAGTTAGATGAAGATCTGAATACCTAGTGAGCAGAAACCAGTTTGTGGGCAGAAAACCCTATCCTGGGACTGATTCGCCCAAGGTGGCGAATGAGTCCTAGTCCAAATAAAAGTCAAATTTATCATATTTCCATAGTGATTTCTAGTCATCTTTAGCTTTACATATGTAAACATTATGAAATTTAGCTTTTTGTTTAGTCTTATTTTCATTTTTGTTCATCTTTTTAAGCTTTTTCCAAACCTCATTGTGTTTTCAAACATTGCATATCACATTAGTTTCACATCAATAGTTAATAAATTACATCATTTAGTTGCATTTACAATATTTATTTTAGGCTTTAATTACATCACACAATCTTCTATTTCAGTGAACCACTTCAATTTTGGTGTGGTGTTCTATCTCTCTCCTTTTAGGTGGAAGATCCTAAGAGTGCAAGAGTAGTCTATAGAACATATAAAATTGTTGGTTCATTTTGGTGAACCTGCATATTGAACATTATATTTTTCTTATTTACATTTGCATTTGCATCCTAGGACTCTATTACATTGTATTTTGAATAAATTTTTTGCATCCCAGGGCTTTTTAAAGTTGCATTAGTGAAAGTATCAATTAGAGTTCAATATTGCATCTTATTCTATTGCATCATTCCAACATTCTACATTTTCTATGTTTATTTGCACTGTACAGACTTGAACACACCCAAAAAATTAATTTTTTTTTTTTTTTTTTTTAAATAACTCTCTTGGGAATCATTTGCTACCTTGGGTGAATCAATCCCACTACAATTTTTGAATTAGTGTTTCTAGAATTCAGTTTATTGATTTGCACTTTTCTATTTTTTGTAGTTCCCTTTTCTTTTTTAGTTCAATTACTTTCTATTATATCTCAATCATCAACATAGGCATCATTTTCCTTCATAGGATTTATGGATAGTATTATATTTTTCCATGTTTCCTTTACATCATTAGCTCCTAGTTCTTTTAAATCAGATTTGTCAGTACATAAAAAGAAAAAAATAAAAACATCAAACCAACCTTTCAAACAAATGATTCAATTTAGAAACACTATAGCATCCAAGCTTCTTAGTAGTGATAGTATAGACAATATAGATGAATTTCTTCAGGACTTTATCTTGCTCACTTCATCCTCTAAATCTTTTCATGAGAAACCTAAACCAATTGATGATAACCTATCCATCAAACCTTTTAGTAGTGATGAAATTGATTTGTTAGATGAAGCTCTTCATGACTTCATCTCGTCTACGTCATCCACTAAGCTTTGTTATGACCAACCTACAATAAAGAAAATTAATGTCTCTAAAGTTTCCCATGAGAAACATAAAACAATTAATGATAACTTACCCCTCAAACCTTTTAGTCGTAATGACTTAGATATGTTAGATGAAGTTCTTCAGTACATTATCTCATCTAAGACATTCATTAAGGTTTGTTGTGAACAATCTCAAACTAAGGACATTGTGATTCAACCTCAACTCATTCTTTAACCATCCTCACATAAACTTCATCCTTCCAATAAATCTGAATTCACTCTTTACCCACCTAATACTAATGTGGTGCAGCAATCGAGTAATCTCATTGTTACTCATACATATAATACCCAAAATAATTTGCATCAACCACAACCAACCCCATCCTCTTTACCTTTACCTAATCCACCTAATTCTCCTCACTTTTCCCCACACAAAAAGGAGTATGATCTTGTTAAAAAATTAAAGAATACTCCTACAAAGATTTTCCTTTGGGATTTACTTCAGAATTCACCAAATTACCACACTATTCTTCAAACAGCTTTACAAAAAATTGTGGTTCCTCATAGTACAACTTAGAATGATGTGGAAGCTTTAATACATGGAATGCATAACGTTAACCTCAACATTACTTTCCATCAACATGTGCTCCCTCATTTAGAGTTGTGAAAACAAAATGAATCCTTTATGATAATTGCTCAATTCCATCAAATAGGTATCAAAAGTACCCTCATTGATAATGGTTATGCCCTTAATGTGTGTAGTTTGAATCTCCTTAATAGATTTTAAATTGATAAGTCACAAATAAAACATGATTCCTTATCCATTCAAGGATTTGACAATACAACAAAGCAACCCCTCGGTATAATCACTTTGCCTATTACGGTTGGGATGACTACTTTGCAAACTCCTATTCATGTATTGCCTTATGATCTTTCATATAATCTTCTCCTAGGAAGGCCATGGATTTATGAAGTGAATGAAGTGACTTCAACCCTTCATCGTATCATGAAATATGTTTATAATGACAACATTTATCAAGTTGAAATAGAGCCTGAGCCTGAAAGTTCCTTGCATCTTGAAAAAGGATCTATAAGTCCTCTGAATACATTAATTCCCACATCTAATATAGAACCTATTGAAATTGAACAACAAGATGAGGAATCATTCTCTAAATTATTTGGTGATGATTAGGGATCCTTAGAATTCACACCTTCATTTATGGAAGAATACATAATCACACAAAAGATAGATGAGAAAAAAGAACAACCAACTGTCATGTCAACTCAAAATTCTGAAAAATATTCTCCAACATTTATCTCCTCTACTCTGGAACAAAATACAACGTACACAACAAATTTTTATGAGATAGATTATCAACCTCCGCCTAATCCAAAATAAATGGAAAGACTTTATGGAAAGTTTTATGAACTTATGAAACAATTGGGATGTATAGGAAAAGGATGTGGAAAGCATGAACAAGGTATTTGTGTCCCTATAGAACCTAATACACAAGAGAAAAAAACTAGATTGGGCTATTCCTTTCCTAAGACAAAAAAAGCTACTCAATGACCATATTTGAACATGAACACCATTACATGTCAACCAAAACACAAACTCACAATCAAACATCTTGAATTTCTTGATATAAACTTACCACCATCATGGTAGTATGTTGATAGTGATGAAACTTTGTTGATAGTGATGAAACTTTGAAACAAATTTTAGGAGTTTATGATAACACATCCTCTACTACTCCCATGAAATAGGTTACTTGTGTTGTCATAATTACCAAGCAAAAAGATAGTGAGATAATTGAAGAACCATATGATTCTAAAGTTCCTAAATCTAATGTACTCCCTTTAGGAGATACCATTGATGTGACAATGGACATAGATGCTAAATACAAAGTTATTAAGATTGAGAAGTTTCTTGATGATGAAGAACAAGAGGATACTACAATGTTACTTCATGCTTTTCCTAAATATTTTGCTTGGAAATATTCTGATATGCTAGGGATTGACCCAAAAATTGTGACACATATCATTGTTCTCGCTGAAAATGCTAAACCTATTTTCGAAATGATACGAAAAATGCACTCTAACATAGCCTTGCATGCTAAAGTAGAGCTTGAAAAACTCCTTGATGCGGGCTTCATTTGACCTATTGATTATTCTCCTTGGATCTCAAACATTGTCGTAGTTGCTAAACCCGATAATCGTAATAGGGTATGTATGGATTTTCATGACTTGAATAAAGCTTCTTTAAAATATGACTTTCCACCTCCTAATATTGACATGATTGTGGATTCAACTACTAGACATACTTTGTTGTCATTCATGGACACATTTTTTGGTTATAATCAAATCCTTATGAACACTCGAGATCGATACAAAACCACATTTACAACTATTTGGGGAATGTTTTGTTGGGTTATGATGCCTTTCAGTTTAAAGAATGCTTGTGTAACTTATCAATGTGTGATGACCTTGATCTTCCATGATTACATACATAATATCTTGGAAGATTATGTTGATGACATCCTTGCTAAATCCTTGACAAGATAAGAAAATGTAAATGTTCTTCAGAAAATCTTTGATTGAATACATAAAAATAATATGCGATTGAATCCAAAAAAGTGTGTCTTCGGCATAGATAGTGGTAAAATTTTAGGGTTTTTCATATCTCACAAAGGTATTGAGG
Organism: Sequoia sempervirens; assembly: GCA_007258455.2. Classification (NCBI taxonomy): domain Eukaryota; kingdom Viridiplantae; phylum Streptophyta; class Pinopsida; order Cupressales; family Cupressaceae; genus Sequoia; species Sequoia sempervirens. The sequence goes on along the minus strand of VDFB02271358.1, from coordinate 1,077,967,976 downwards.
TGGACACACAGAAAATTGATGTCGTCATTAATATTCCACTTCCTAAGAACATTTATCAATTGGACACATTACAAGGATGAATTCAAGCTATCTATCATTTCGTTGCATCTTTAGTTGATCCCACGTTACCCTTCACACATCTTCTCAAAAAGGATATGCTATTTGGTTAGAATGAGAATTGTAAATAGGATTTTGAGAGTTTAAAGGAATACCTAGCAACTCCACCTAGTTTACAACCCACCGTGCAAAACAAACCATTTATCTTGTACATAGTTGCATCATCCCATGCTCTTGCAGGATTATTGGCTCAACAAGATGATCATGGAAAAGAGCACCCTACTTATTAAATTAGTTGAAATTTAATCGATTATGAAACTCGCTACTCCTCGATTGAAAAGCAATGTTTAGCTCTTGTATTCACTACTAGTAAATTGTGACATTATTTACTAAATGCTAAAATACAAGTCATAACAAAATTTGATCCCCTTAAACATATTTTTAATAAAACCAACTTATTTGGACACTTAGCTAAGTGGATAATGTTGTTAACTAAAATTGACCTTAATTTTATTTCCTAGAAAGAAATCAAAGGACAAGCCTTAAATAATCACTTAGCTGATGGTCCTTCCCCTCTCGCTTTACCTAATCATGACTCCTTTCCTGACGATACTATCTTGACCACTGATGTTAAAACGTGGGAATTGTATTTCGATGGATCTAAGTGGCGAACAGGTTCCAGTACTGGAGTGGTATTACTTCTGCCTGATGGAAAGCCTATTCCCTTGTCTTATCGATTAAATTTCCTATGCACAAATAATGTAGCTGAGTATGAGGTATTAATCAAAGGATTGTGAGCTTATTTAACCATGGGTGCTACAAATATCAAGATCTTTGGTGATTCACAATTAGTAATTAAAAAAATCAATGAGACATATCAAACTAAACATGAAAAATTATCAAAATACAAGGAACTCACAATGAAATTTTTAGAGAATTTTGAATCATTCACCATTGTTAACATCCCTCGAAAAGACAATTGACATGTAGATGTGATGGCGAGTGTAGCCTCTCTTATATTCCCACGCGTTCCTTCAAGATATTTCACCTTTATTATTCACTCCATCATGAAACCTTTGATTTATACTCACTCAAAAGACATTTTAACCACAACTCAAGAAGACTTGCATGAATGGTATGATACAATATACAATTATTTAAAATATGGTACCATTCTTGAGCCCACAACAACAATCACTCGCAATCGTTTATGAAAATTAGCATCCAAATACGTGATGCTCGTTGATTTCTTGTATAGAAGAACTTTCAATGGTCTCTTACTAAGGTGTCTTAAGGATTTTGAAATTCCTATAGCCTTGGATTAGACTCATGCTAGTGCCTGTGGAGGTCATTTTGGAGGATGGTCGTTAGTGCAAAAGCTCATCCGTATGGGAAATTATCGGAGACATATGGAGAAAGACTATTTTCTTATGTTAAACGATGTCACACATGTTGCGAACATTACAATTTGATTCATGCTTCTGCTTCTGAGCTCGCTTCCCAAATTCCCATTTTTTCATTTTTAGTATGGAGATTGGATCTTATTGGAAAAATTTCACCACTTTCTTTTGTTGGAGATACATTTTAATAACCGCAAAAGATTACTTCACAAAATGGGTGGAAGCTATTCCTCTTCGCTCTACAAATGCTAAAGTAATTTGTCGTTTCATATTGGAACACATAATTGCTCGATTTGGCCTTCCTTCTGCAATCATTTCTGATAATGGAACCCTAATCAAGAATAATGAAGTAAAAAAAATTATAGAAACATTCAACATCCAACATCAATTTTCTATGCCATACTATGCACAATCCAATAGACTAGCTGAAAGCACTAACATGATCCTGAACAAATCCTAAATAAAAATATTAACAAACATCACAAGGATTGGCATACACAATTACATTATGTGCTTTGGGCTTATCGAACGAGTATCTGACTATCCATGGGAACTACACCCTATAAATTTTTTTATGGTACTAAGGTGGCCATGCTCTTGGAGTCAGAAATTCCTACATTGTGAATTTGTCTTCAAGACCTTATTGATGATGCTACTTATAAAGACCAACAATTGCACTAGTTTGAAATGCTCGAAGAAAAGCACATTAATTCTCTTGAGCACCTTCAAGATTACATTAAACAATTACAAAAAAAACATAGTACTCATGTCATTCCATGAAATTTTTGCAAGGGTGATTTCATTCTTTATGAGATTCAATGCAATACTAATGCCAATCATGCAGACAAAGATAACTTCTGCCCTAATTGGTTAGGACCTTACATAATCGCTACCTGTTCTAGGTCAGGTGCTTATGTCATAACCAAGCTCGATGAAACACCCCTTAAGGAAGCTATTAATTTCATGCATTTGCATCGGTATTATCTCTAATCTCTGAATAGTATGATTAATAAAGCAGTGTCATCTAAAGTTATTTGGTTACATTCTAGATAGATTTCACATTGCTTCATTCTTGACAATTGATCATGCATTTGTCTTGAAAACTAAGGTAATTATTTAAAATGATTTTTTATAATTACTTTATATTTCATACTATTCCCCCTCATCCTATGTTAAGTTTGATCCTTATTAAAAATTATAAGTATATCTAATTTAACATTCTTTCCTTAATTCAACAATGTTGTATCTAAAGTCAAATTGAAAAATATTTTACATTAGATCACATCAATCATGTTAAATAAAGTAGACATTAATTAAATACTTTTAACTAAGTCATTTAATTAATCACATTGTCATTTAGCATTCCAACACATTGAGACAAATTGAAACAAAATCAACTGCTTATATATATATATATATATCAAAAAAATTATATATATCATCATATAGAAAATCACCAAGGTTTGTGAGAACTAGACCCCTCAAATTCTGGTGCCCATGATCCGGTCCTTGGATGTTGTGAGATGGTGATGTGTGATCGTGATCGTGAGCCACTGACTTTGAGTGCATACTTCAAACCCTGTACTCAACCAAGAGCCACAAGTCGATCCTCTTCCATCTCATCCCTCTTTGCTCATACCTATGCTAGCTCTACAAGTAGTCTCTCAACCTCTGCTAATGTCTGTGATGACTATCCTACACTCTCAGCCCAACGGAGTCATCTCCTCACACTCTCATACATAGCCCATATCCTTGCAAAAGGTTTGAGTGAATCTAGCTCCTCCTATTGGAGTTATGGACAGACACTGAGAGGGCGGGGTGAATCAGTGTCAAAAAATTTTCTACTTCGACAAATTTTTAATTCTGATTTCCTTTTCTTTCAACAATAGAGTAGAGTAATCATTTTTGAAAGCACAAAGATATGACAACATTAACTCAGTCTATTAGACAACTTATGAAAATGTGATTTGAGTGAGATATCTTGAATTTGCCAAAATAGTTATAGCTGACATTGATTAACAATCAAAGCATGATGACAGTGCAGGTGCAACTCATAAGACTGTGCAAAGGATGATCAATATTATTGACTCACTTCTTAAACAATTGATTTGAATGTAGCTTTAAAGACAAGAAATGTATTGAGACAACAAAACACCTTTAGCTAATTATAACTATTCTTGAGCAATGAATCAAATGAGAACTTTTAAGCTTCCATTTAAATTAGGCTTTTAAGCAATGACTTGTGCAAGATATTTGAACTAAATATTTGCAGATATGAAGGAACTATCTTTCAAAAAGTTTAGACTGATAAAAACTATTACAATCAAGAAACATTATGACATCAAAACAAAGAGACCAAAAGAGAAAATATTTGCCAAGTGGAAAACCCTCCTGAGGTAGAAAAACCACTCCTAAACTGCCTTACTAGCTTAATCTTCAAAAACCACTATTAACAATGCCTTATAGGCTAATTTCTGAGCACCAACTCAAGGAGCACCAACCCCTCATTTTGAAACACCAATTTCAAGGAGCACCAACCCCTCAAATTATTTTCAGAACAATACTAATATCAGAGGATCTCTCTATTTTCAGTTAAGCTCATAACTCTCTATTATGCATCATGTTTTCCAAATTTTGTACCACAAAGTTTTTTCAATACATCTCTTGATACAGCCAAAATAACTATCTCTCAGAATTACTGGCCAACAACACCTACACTGTTTTCAATACTGGTTTTTATATACATTTCAAGTATGTCAGTTATGAAGAAATCTACAAAAAACATTTTTCACAAGATTCTGAAACACTCTTGCTAATTTTAGAATATGAAGCTGAATAATGATGATCTATAGATGATGGTAAAAATCAGAGTAACACCTATCCAGAGAGTTTTAATTTCTGTGCTGAATCAGGAGATTTCAAATTGTAACTGAAAGATTTTCATCAAAGCCACAACTGCCCACTAACAGAAAATCATAACCACTAAATTATCAGAGACTATTTTACCAGAGATTCGATGCCAACCAAAGATGCTAGCATGCAATTATACTTAGAAAAATCTATGTCAGCCACAGTGTATGAGTCTTCATTAGTCATTTGTTGAGACAACAGTCGCCACGTGTTCTTTGTGATTCGCTATGACCTTATGCGAGCTGCGTTTCCTTTTCCTTATTTTGCTTTTGCCATGACCCAGTGTAGTCGAGAAGACACTATATAGATTGTCCACGTTTCATCAATACTCCCATTCATCTCATGTATCGTTGTAGCTTCAAACAATCAGGGGGAAATCTTGTAGATTGTTTTATGTCATACCGAAACACCCCGAATTGACACCTGTTCACCGAGACAAGTTAGATCATATGCCGAAAAATACCTTTTGAGTTCCATCAGTGAGACTAGAGGTCACTCGCCGAGACCTCACGCCGAAGACCCTAACACTTACCGATACGCATCCATCCACCACCGGTCAGTGTGACAATGTGGATTCGTTATGACCTCACACCAAAAGCAGCATGTCTGGCTAAAGAAAACATTTGAGCACAAGTTGGTAAGACACTACGAAGATGTTATAACATTTCACTGAAGCAGTAACCTTATGTTGATAAGACATTCAATGCATCGGTCGGTGAGACAAAAAATCTTCGATGAGACTATATACCGAATACATTATGTTTGGCCAAAGAAAAACCCTAGATGTGATGTCAGCAAGATAAAACCACTTCACCAAGACCTATTCTGATACTACCCAGTACTGCCGATGAACCTCCATATGCACTAATTGGGGTGACATTTCAAGTTCGATGAGACAATACCTCGATAAAAAAACTCCTACCGATAAGCTCATCCTCAGTCATTGAAACCATGTGAATATCTCACTGATAGATGTCCAAATGCATATGGTTAGTGAGACATAACAATTTCACTGTGACCTCAGACCGACACCTTAAACTCTTGCTAATTTTTTTCCATTTAATCTTTGATCGGTGTGACATACCAATTTCACTGTGACCACATACCAACGGTGTAACACTTGCCAATAGGGATCACTCTCTATCACCGAAACAAAAGAGAGGTCTTGCCAATAGCTACCTGTATGTTAAATTCAATCGACATGACATCAGAAATGTCTTACTGATAGGCAACACATACATTTCAGAATGGATCAAGGAGACCCTACCATTCTCATGCTGATATGTTCTTTTTCTATTACCAAAACAATGTATAAATATGATAACCTATGACTACACGAAGCTCAAACTAATCAGTACCAAAAGATATTAAAAATCTAAATGTAAACTATCCACTGAATGCCAAGACAAGTAAACCATATAGACAAAATTGTACCAAGATAAAGCATGAGAAACCAATCTGAAACTGTCAACAAGTAGAATCAACTGAAAGGGATTTTGTCATCAAGGACAAACCATATGATCACAACTGAGAACCAACAAACTCCCCTTTTTTCCTTGACAAAGAAACACAAATGACTCTCCCCCTTTTTGCCTCAATGGCAAAGGATAGAAGAGAAGAATGTGCAATGCCAGGAAACACAACTGAGAAGCCAACCAAATACCATAAGAATCGGCTGCAAATAGAGAAAAAGTGCAGAAGACATATTTGCAGAAGAGCAGTAAGATTGTAACATGCTAAAATCATAGCAAACAATATGTCCATTTCAAGAATCTCAGTCCATATCATCATTGCCAAAGCAAAGGTACCAAAATATTATAATGTAACAAACCAAATTGATACCTAAAGATTGAAGACCTGTTACTTGAACATGCCACCTTATTTGTCATGTTTGATCAAGGCACATTCAAGATCACCTACTCCACATTTAATTCGATCAACTTCAATCTAGCAATACCAGAAATTGAGCACAAACAATGAACCTCTTCTCAGCACAAGTAACCTCAGTCATTGTCCATGACAATGCACAACAAAGACCAATGATACTAGTTATTCTTCTTCAAATGACATACATCATTTTACTCTTTTCATACACAAAATATAACTTGAAAGCATGTATATTGCATAATTCATCATTAATCTATTCTTGTATACCCATCCTTAGTCCATATCATAACTTCTACTACCACACCAAGAACAATGAAAAATACCAGAGATAATTAATATCAGCCCTCACACAACACCGAATAATATCATCAAAGAAATAACTCATAACATCAAACATGTTTTTCAATCACTGTTCTCCAAAGATAAATACATCAACATCACTTCAGAACAAAGGCTTTCTTATTTTTAATATATTGAGGAACTCATCTATATGTCTCCACACCTCTAAAAGATGTCATAAGGACATACCATTATTTCCAAAAACCCAAGCATCCAAAGAGTTCATTTAAAAACAAAGTGCACTGTCATTTCAAAAACTTCTAAAAACTGTCAACCACTAGACCAAGCAAAAACATTCCTTAATGCAGAGATTCATTCATTACCTTTCAAATTAGATGATTACCTTTGTCAGTAATAACAAAAGGTTAAAGAATTTAAAGTATAAAGCTTCATCTCCTATCAATGATTGTCAATATTAGAGTCACTCACTCAACCAAGTAGACATGACTCACTGTCATATAACTCCTCAAACAAATATTACTTTTGATCCATGACAATTCTGCTATTATGTTACAATAAAAAAAAAGTTGTCTCTAATAACACAGACCATACAAATTCATCACCAAACACACTGTCCACCAGAAGCAAATGCAAGATGTCATACCTCATTCTAGACTCCATAGGGGTAGAATATATTACCATAATAGACTCCCCCTAAGTCTTTGCTTTTTCTCAAGACCTGGAAGGAAAAAATTGTGCAAAGAGTGCACAAGGAGTTTTCTCAGAAGCATCTTTATTGCTTTTCTTGTCATCTTGATTGCTCTTTCTTCTCCACTCCGATGAATACTTTTTCACTTGTTTTCTTAAAGTACCTATCTTTCTATTGAATCTGCATTGTTCTACTTTATGTCCAATGTTATTACATCTGAAACAAATGACTTTGTGATTGTTTTGAGAAATAGAAGACTTCATACAGACATTTCTAGCATTGTTCCCTACAATATTATCACTTGTATTTATTCTACAGTCTCTTCTCAAGTGACCAAAATTGTTACAGTTGTAACACACCACATCCTCATTTCTAGGGACATTAGATTTATTCTCATTTGACCATCTTATGCAATCAATTTCCTTATGACCATAGTCATTACAAACATAACAATATCCTTGGAAAGAATGATTATACCTGAATGAATGATCATGCCAAGGATGTGAAGATCTGAAGACATTTTTCCTTTCTCTATGAATACCTTTAGATTGTCTTTTAGTGTCAATGTTATCCTTTGATGCAACAATACTATAACCAAGATCAACCTTCATTCTTGGTGTTTTCTTGACTATCAAATTCTTTCCATCTGAAGTAGTAAACACTGTTTCATGTTTAGATTTGTCTGCAGAGCTTTGTCCAACCTCATATCCCACTCCTGTAGGATCTTTAGAATGATTTTGCCTGCCCAACATCTCATTCAATATATTAGTACTATGATTAAATTTCTGAATTTTACCAGATTGACCATTGAAACTTTCAAGCTCTTTTCTTAAAGCAACTACTTCTTCAAGTTCTAGACAAACAATATTTTTAATCTCCAAATCATAACTCACAACATCTACAATTCTCTTATATTCTTCAATTTCAATTTTCTGACCTATAATCATATCATCCTTAAGAGATAGTTCATTTAACAAGGAATCATTATTTGAACATTTCTTTAAAGAATCAATCTCATTTTCTAGTTTATTACACAACTCATCCTTGTCTTTTAACTTGACTTCCAGACTCTGTTTTTGTTGAAGTTGTCTTGCTAAAAACTGGTTTTCTTTTCTAAGCTACTTAATAGTATCTAAGGCACATAGGAGTTCACCTTCCAAATCAACCTCACTTTCTTGTTCATCATATTCCTATTCAGAGTTAACTTCATCCAAAGATTGATCTACTTTTACACAAGTTTCTTGATCATTTAAATATTCATTAATGATCTCCTTGTACTTCTTTTCATAACTATGAAGGTTTACACCTTCTTCACTCTTAGATGTTTCACAACTTATTTCAGTATCCAAAGATATGTCCTCTTGTAACTCACTATTCTGATTCATTTCAGTCAACTTGTCCCAAACTTCCTTAGCACTACTGTAATGAATGACTTTTGTAATGAGTTTATTTGGCAAGTTATTAAAAATAGCATTTATAGATATGGTATTAAATTCAAGTGCTTTCTTCTCTTCAAGAGTGGAAGGAGATGTTGCAGATGTAGTACAACCCTTTTCAACTACTGCCCACACTTAAGACGCTAAAGAAAGTAAGTATTTTTCCATCCTATGTTTCCATATAATAAATTTTGTACCTTCAAAATAAGGAGTTCCAGATCTAGGATACTCTACCATTTCAGAGCTACTATTAATGAATTCTTCCACGTTATTCCTTATACTAGATTTAGGTTGATCATGATGAATAGCATTTTGCTGAGAACATCTTTTTCCCTTATTCCTTCTATTCTTTCCCATATTAACCAAAGTACTCCAAGAAACCAGGAACAATCCTAGGTGGTTTAGACCTATCAGAGGACCCTACGCTCTTATACCAATTGTTGGAGTTATGGAAAGACACTGAGAGGGGGGTGAATCAGTGTAGAATTTTTTTCTACTTTGACAATGTTTTTAATTCTGATTTCCTTTTCTTTCAACAATAGAGTAGAGTAATCATTTTTGAAAGCACAAAGATATGACAACATTAACTCAGTCTATTAGAAAGCTTATGAAAATGTGATTTGAGTGAGATATCTTGAATTTTCCAAAACAGTTATGGCTAACATTGATTAACAATCAAAGCATGATGACAGTGCAGGTGCAACTCATAAGACTGTGCAAAGGATGATCAACATTATTGACTCACTTCTTAAACAATTAATTTGAATGCAAATTTAAAGACAAGAAAGGTATTGAGACAACAAAACACCTTTAGCTAATTATAACTATTCTTGAGCAATGAATCAAATGAGAACTTTTAAACTTCCATTTGAATTAGGCTTTTCAACAATGACTTGTGCAAGATCTTTGAACTAAATATTTGTAGATATGAAGGAACTATCATTCAAAAAAGTTCAAACTGATAAAAACTATCACAATCAAGAAACATTATGACATCAAAATAAAGAGACCAAAAGACAAGATTTGTCGAGTGGAAAACCCTCCTAGGGTAGAAAAACCACTCCTAAACTGCCTTACTGGCTTAATCTTTAAAAACCACTGTTAACAATTCCTTATAGGCTAATTTCTGAGCACCAACTCAAGGAGCACCAACCCCTCATTTTGAAACACCAATTTCAAGGAGCACCAACCCCTCAAATTATTTTTAGAACAATAGTAATATCAGAGGATCTCTCTGTTTTCAATTAAGCTCATAACTCTCTGTTATGCATCATGTTTTCCAAAGTTTGTATCATAGAGATTTTCCAATACATCTCTTGATACGACCAAAATAACTCTCTCAGAATTACTGGCAAACAAAACCTACACTATATTCATTATTGGTTTCTATATACATTTGAAGTATATCAGTTATGAAGAAATCTACAAAAAATGTTTTTCACAAGATTCTGAAACACTCTTGCTAATTTTAGAATATGAAGCTGAATAATGATGATCTGTAGATGATGGTAAAAATTAGAGTAATGCATATCTAGAGAGTTTTAATTTTTGTGCTAAATCAGGAGATTTCAAATTGTAACTGAAATATTTTTATCAAAGCCATGACTGCCATTTAACAAAAAATCATAACCACTAAATTCTTAGAGACTATTTTGCTAGAAATTTGATGCCAACCAAAGATGTTGACATGCAACAATACTTAGAAAAATCTATGTCGGATACAGTGTATGAGTCTTCGTTAATCATTTGCTTAGAAAATAGTCACCACGTGTTCTTTGTGATTCGCTATGACCTTATGCAAGCTACGTTTCCTTTTCCTTATTTTGCTTTCACCGTGACCCAGTGAAGTCAGGAAGACGCTATATAGATTGCCCCACATTTCACTGATACTCCCATTCATCTTGTGTATTGTTGTAACTTCAAACAATCGGGGAGACATCTTGTAGATTGTTTTATGTCATACTGAAACACCCTGAATTCACACCTGTTCACCGAGACAAGTCAGATCCTATGCTGACAAAGACCTTTCGAGTTCCATCAACGAGACTGGAGGTCACTCGCCAAGACCTCATGTCGAAGACCTTGATACTTACCAATATGCATCCATCCACCACCGGTCAGTGTGACAATGTGTATTTTTTATGACCTCACACTGAAAGCAACATGTCTGGCTGAAGCGAACATTTGAGCACAAGTCGGTAAAACAGTATGTAGACGTTATAACATTTCACCGAAGTAGAACCTTATGCCGATAAGACATTCAATGCATCAGTCGGTGAGAGAAAAAATATTTGGTAAGACTATATACTGAATACATTATGTTTGGCAGAAGCAAAACCCCAGATGTGATGTCAGCGAGAAAAAACCACTTCGCCGAGACCTATTCTGATACCGCCCAGCTCTAGTGATGAACCTCCATATGCACTAGTTGGGGTGACATTTCAAGTTCGATGAGACAATACCCCGATAAAAAAACTCCTGCCTATAAGCTCATCCTCGGTCGCCTAAACCATGTGAATTTCTCACCGATAGATGTCCACATGCATATGGTCAGTGAGACATAATAATTTTGTTGTGACCTCAGACCAATGCATTAAACTCTTGCCGATGTGTTTCCATTTAATCTTCGATTGGTGTGACATACCAATTTCGCTGTGACCACATACCGACGGTGTAACACTTGCCGATAGGGATCACTCTCTGTCACCAAAACAAAAGGGAGGTCTTGCCGACAACTACTTGTATGTTAAATTCAATCGACATGACATCATAAATGTCTTGCCGATAGGCAACACAGACATTTCAGAATGGATTAGGGAGACCCTGCCATTCTCATGTTGATTTGTTCTTTTTTTGTCAGTAAAACAATGTACAAATAAGATAACTTGTTACTGAACGAAGTTCAAACTGATCAGTACCAAAAAATATTAAAATAATGAATGTAAACTATCCACTAAATGCCAAGACAAGTAAACCATATAGACAAAACTATACCAAGATAAAGCATGAGAAACCAATCTAAAACTGTCAACAAGTAGAATCAACTGAAAGGGATTTTGTCGTCAAGGAAAAACTATATGATCACAATTGAGAATGAACAAACTCCTCCACTATCGGTGGGGGCACATAGTCTGGGTCCATCTCCTCCTCATCGATGGATGTAGGAAATCTCTATGCAATAGCATGATGATAGAACTCTCATGAGTCTCTCGTCACTCCTGCAAGATAGAAAGGTACACAATCGGTACACATCATCATGATATATATATATATATATATATATATATATATATATATATATATATAAAGTATAAAACACTCAGAGTACATGCATAAAATCAAATATCATCACCTATGTCTCTAGTAGAGTGAGGGATATCAACCTCATCCTTTCTCGGGGGAATGGAGGATGCACTAGCCTCTCTCTGACTATGGGCATTGATGTATGCTATAGCTACTACATGTAGTCTAGTCCTATGAGTGTGTGAAGCCTCTCCATGTTTGTGTTGATCCCCTATTGCTACCTTATCAACCTCACTCAGGGGTGGCTCCTCCTCATAATAATCATCCTCCTAATCCTCATCCTTCTCTCCTCCATCCTGCTTCTCATAGTCAAGATCGACCTCTAAATCATACTCATCATCAATAACATAAATAAATATATCTATTGGCCTGTATCGCATATCCTAGGCCCTGTCCTTTGGCTCATCTCCCTCATCTGGTGTTGGTCCTACATCACCTATAGGGATATCCATGGGAAATATAGGAGCTGGTCATGTCACTAATCACCAGTCCTTGTGCTCATTTGTGCTACCAACATCATCAATTTCAGCGACTGGTGGTTGATCATGATCTGAATCATCAAAGTCACTCTCACAAACATGATCTATAGTGAGTTGAATGGTATCACCTAGCCTCTGGGAACTCCACACTAACCGCCTAATTAAGGGGAATGCCCTTGGTGGTGTCTGTACCTACCCAAAACTGTCGCATGACTCAACCATAATAGAAAGGTCATACAGCCTAGTCAAGTTGTCTAGCTAAAAATCTATCCATCTACATCCTCCTTAGCTCTCCTATGGGATATGGCCACTATAGTGTGAGTAGATAAGGTCTCCAAAGGATCTTGTCCTCATCCATCTGGTCAAATCTCACCCTCAATAAATGTAGATCTTCGTACTGCCACAAGTGTCATAGCGGATAGTCGAAGGCTCATGGATATCCTACAGCTATAGCACACAGGAACCTGATAGGCCTGGTGCACTTAATATTCTCTAGGAACCACACCTTCAAAAGTGTGTAGTGCACCATACTTTTGATCTCTCGAAACACAAATCGACCAAGATCACAATAAAGATGTGCTAGGATGCAACGTCCCCAAGAAAATACTGTCATGTGCTCATGCATCCCACGAATCAAGTGTACCAATCCTCCATCTAAGTGTGTCACTCATCAATCAAAATTGACAACAAGATCCACTGTATGCATCATAATTTTTCTCACAACAGGGACTCACGAATATAGAAGCATTGGAAGCTAGATTTGTGCTCTCATGTACTCATCATGAACTAGTCCACCCAAGCATTACTGCATGTCTTCCTTCTTCTCACCCAATTAAGGGGCACTCTACACTCTACACTAATCTCCTAATTAAGGGGCACACCCTTAGTGGTGTCTACACCTACCCAAAACTATCGTACGAATTTCCCATAATAGAAAAGTTGTACAATATATTCATGTTGTCCAACTAAAACTCTATCCATATGCATCCTCCTTAGCTGTCCTATGGGATCTAGCCACTATAGTGTGAGTAGATAAGGTCTCCAAAGGATCCCATCCTCCTCCAGCTAGTCAAATGTCACCCACCAAAAATGTAGATCTTCGTACTACCACAAGTGTCATAATGGATAGCGAAGGCTTATGGATATCTTGTAGCTATAGCACATGGGAAATCGATAGCCCTAGTGCTTGTAATATTCTCTAGGTACCACACCTGTAGAAGCATGCAGTGCACCATACTATCGATCTCTAAAAACAAAATTTGGCCAAGATCATAATAAAGATGTGTTAGGTTGCAACATCCCCAAGCATAGACTATCATTCATCCCACAAATCAAGTTTACCAATCCTCCATCTAAGTGTGTCTCTCATCTATCAAGATTGAGAACAAGAGCCACTATATGCATAATAATTTGTCTCACAATGGGGGCTCATGAATATAGAAGCATTGTAAGCTTGATTCATGCTCTCACACACTCATCATGAATCGGTCCACCCAAGCAGTACTACATGTCTTCCTTCTTCTGGCAGAATGACCGATCCCCTCAAAAATATACCTGCTCTCCCTGAATAGGAACTCAGAGAATCTATTGTACATTGTCTAGGGTGATTTTCATCTCTCCAGTCGGAATATGAAATGTAAAATTATCGAAATCCTAGTGCTTGCATAGGGCCATCAACATGGTGTCATGGTATCTCATAGGTGGCATCAAATATGACCAATAGATTCCTACTGCCTATAGATGCTCTGCCTCTACTATTGAAAGTGTTGGGGTTAAATCTCTAAGAAAACTCATCTCATATCTTTAATTTTTACATTATTCATCATGCAAGTGTGCTAAAGTTTATCTAGTGTGCTTTTCAAAATTCCCTAGACACTTTAGAAACCCTTTTGGGACACTTCACAAAGAAATGGGACACTTTGCAAACAAAAGGGACACTTTGCAAACTTTTTTCCAAGATCCTAAATTAACATATAAATGCATTAAAAATCATTAAATCATTCCAAAATCACTAAGTGAAAGTTGCAGAATCAACTCACCTTATGATACTGCTCATCATGTGCTACTTGCTCTCAAAGCTCATCTAGTAGCGAAGCTGTGTAATCCCATCTAATCATCATCTTCTCATCTCACTCATCACTCTCACACTATAGGAAGGGAAAATGTAATACTAAGTGAAAAATTACTTTCTTCTCCCTCTTTTACCCCATTTTTCATCATTTTTACTTTTATGCATTAAATTAGGGTTATTTTCTCTTAAGAGTTCATAAAACATTTTTTCTTCAAAACAACATAAGGGGAGCTAGGTCTCTTCATTTTCAATTCCATTTGATGCATTGGAATCATGATTCCACACATGAAATCAGTAATTGTCTATCGTTCTATGGCATGGTACTTGGAAATTCCCTATGGTATGATATTTATTTGATGTGGCTAGATTGCTACCTTGATGACACCTCTATAAAGCATGTAGAATCAAGGGGGGGCATACATCTACCCTCAAATCAAATTCCTAAGGGTTGGATAAAAGGATTATTGGAAAATTAACAAAAAAATTTTGTAGGATGTGGTTCCTAATGTTGTGGTTTTGTAGATTACTACACTGGGGGCTTTGTTTCCCTTCTTTTGACTAAGTATCCTTTTATGCAATAAAGTGCACTATTTAGAGTCTTTTATCTTACATATGCACATAGATTCATATGGGTGCTAAAGTCGGGGCTAAATGTGGTTTAAAAAATTGGACAATCTTGAGAGAAGAGGCAATTTCACACTTAATTGGACCCATTTTTTAGTACCCCTTCATTATTCATTCTTCAAAATAGAATTTATAGGCCCCTAAGACCCATAGAGGCCCATTTCACTTGCGAAATCACTTAAATCCCGACAAACAATACTTAATTCATTCACATGATGAAAACCCACCTTCAAAAAAGACTAGTGGGACCCATTCTCCAGCTTGGGAAAATGACTCCCCTATGATGGAACCCATTCACCAAGGGTGGCAAATGAGTCCCTTTTTAGGGGTATTTCAATTTTGAGTGGGAATTCAATTAATTCAACTTAATTTTCCATTGCATGTCAGCCTCTTAGATCTAAATAATGTTAAAGGATGCAGGACAACTGAGAGGGGGAAGTTGATCAGTTGTCAGAAAATTCAACTTAAAACTTCAACACATAACAATTCCACAATCACACTATTCTCTTATTAAGGATAAGCAAGATATATAAAACAAAAAGTAAGATAACACATATAACACATGATTTTACGTGGAAAACCAAAGAAGGGAAAAACCACGATGAGGATTAACTAACAATATAAAGTTGTTCTAGAACAAAAAAATAAGGCTCAATGCCTAGAAAGAACTCACTATCCAAATACAAAAGCTCACCTCTTATAGGGAGGCTCACTGCCTACAAAAATAATTTACAGAACAAAAAGGGTTTTACAACCAAAATGAACAAAGAATAATGCACCTAACAACTGCAGATATAGTTCTAGTGATGCTCAATATACTAACTTAATACATTTCATTATCGCTCTTCTTCACATTCGTTGTTGCCTCATTAATCACACACACTATCACACAACAACACCAATTACTTGCTTCACAAACTTCAACCTTATCCAACATATATACTTGATCCAACCACAAGCATCAATTAGGTTGGCCTAATTAGATGCACATCATATTTACCAAAAATGCTAAGTTTCGGTCCCAATCATTCACAAAATATTTCCAAGAAAGTAACTCAAACATCCAGCACACTACATCAATTTTCTAGAGACCTAAAATAGGTCACACATATATCCACGTAGAAATATTAATTCACCATTACACAATATATCCATTAGGTTGGCCAAGGATAGAACTAATAGAACATTTGCAAATACCAGTGTAAAGTCGATACACCATAAGAACATCTAGATACGTGAGATCATGAATGTACATGCTCCCGACATCTTTAAACCATTTCCCAATACTGTGAGTAGTAACTGCCAATTGTGGAGGAGTGCGGACAAGAATACCAGAGAGTGTAGCTTGAATACCAGTTTAGATACCGAGCCATAATACTAGATCAGGCACAACCTTAAACTTGTAATCACAACATGGTGACATCCATGACAACACAAAACTATAGAGATATTCAATCTTCTTCTTTTTTCCAACAATCTCCCCCTTTGTCATTGATGGAAATATGTAACAAAAACTTATCCTTTAAACTCTCCCCATACTCAAACTCTCTCCCCCTAACTC
The DNA here is from genome assembly GCA_007258455.2 of Sequoia sempervirens. NCBI lineage: Eukaryota > Viridiplantae > Streptophyta > Pinopsida > Cupressales > Cupressaceae > Sequoia > Sequoia sempervirens. The sequence goes on along the minus strand of VDFB02271358.1, from coordinate 1,077,951,260 downwards.
TAATCTCTCCCCCTTTGACATTAGTGGCAAAGGGCGGCCAAGAAAAAATATGTAAACAAATTTTTTATCATGGTGACATAAAAATTCAAAAAGTTTCCAATTCATAAAAAGCTTCCAATTGAGCCTTTTTCTTTATCCACAAGAAAAACAACAAAAATAGAGCATCCAGGATTTAAGTAAAAATGACACTCTTCACTTGAAACACTTTCTTGTATCTTTCCTCAATAACTAGAGGCAGTTTCTTCCAATTAAATGTAGTTGACTCCATTTGAGTGCAAATTCTTTCCATTATTCCCAACAGAGTAAAGGACGGTGACCAATACAAACTTTGTCTTTCAAAATTTTCTACATCACTAAGTATTCCAAAAAGATGGTCTAACCAAACCTTAGCAATCTCCTTAAGGAGCCATAAATTCTTCACCACATCATCTATCTGTCTTTACACAACAACCAGTTTAGTTTGCAGTTCACCAACTCTCAATCTTTGCTTTCCTTCTTTATCTTCAAAGATGTCAAAATTCTTTCCAATACTATTTACTTTAGACACAATTGCTTCAATTTTATTTTTGAAATTATCTAAAACAATAGGCCACCAAAGACAATACTTGTAAATGTTGGATAGTTCTTTAATGCACTTATTTTTTTCCATGATCAGTTTAGATAATCTTCCTTTATCTTTAATACACCTCTTTTCAACCAAAGCTTCAAACTTGCATCCTTTTGGACCTTCAAGTAACATTCTTTCTTCAACAATCTCATCAAAATTTTCTAGCAAGAAATCAGAAATAGTTGATACTCCAATACCTTTTCGAAGAAGATATTCTACCAAACCATCATCAATCTTCAATCTGTCAATAGGAGATGTTGCACTCCATAATTCACCAATATTCTTCATCTTCCCCTTAACTAAAATAGAGTGGATGTCATCAAAGGATACCTCCTCCTTTTTTTCTAAAATGTCAATGATATCTTCAATTATAAATTTTCTCTTCTTCGACTCATGAGGGTATTCACTAGTGACAATCTCCAATTCTCTTTTACTAGAGGAAGTTCCCACCTCAAACTGATTCGATGCAGATATACTGGAGCAAAGATTTGTTTTCAAATATGTGAAATAGGATTTACACATACTTGCATTGTCTTCCAACGCCTCATGATACCTGTAGACATGTTTTCCAATAGGAATCCTAGATTCCCATACCACATTATCTTTTCTTGGTAGGGAACTCAAAAAGTAAAACACCAAGCATACTAGGAAGGATCCAAAACAAAAGGGGTAACACTCAATTACCAACATTCGAACATTCTTAATACAATTACCCTCAATTACCAAGCATACTACATAAGCCAGTGATTGCTTCAATCACTTCCTTCATAACCAAGTAGGATTTGTCAGATACAATGCTTCTATTCTTGAAATGATTCAACAAGAAGAAGATAAACTCTTTATTAACAACCCTTGTAAATTCACTCCACAAATCCATACCTAGGGTTTTTATGTTATGTAATTCTTTTTTGCTCATCCCTAGTTCCATTTCTTTTATCTTTATGTGATCAAATTCCTCTAGCTCAACACCTTTTAGCTTCATGTCATTCCTCGAACATTTCGTAAGGGTGATTTTTTTCTTTATGAGAATCAACACAATGTTAGATTCCAAGATCACCTGCATGCAAGATGGATACCTGTCACATGCAAAAGATATGAAGAACCGAAAAAGCTATTCTCAGTAAAACCTCTCAATAAAAATGCATTAAGAGAATCAATTATTGCAATGTGATCAATCCTTATGAAGGAGATCAAGAAACCCTAAAAGGGAAACCCTAAATGAAACCCTAGTGTGCACACTTAATAATTAATAATTAATTAATAAATGTGCCTAAGTTTAGCTTAAGTAATAAAGAGGAATAAGTGACTTAATTAATTAATCAAATGTGATGTAATTAATTAAGCATAATAACTTATTACTCTAACACCCCGCCTTAAGATGAACTTAGGAAGAAGCTAAAACACTAGAATAAGATGCATGAAAGCAAAGATGGGTCCCGACAATGAGGCCTGATCAGGTACCCATTTACAAACGCAATAAGGAGTAGAGAAGGAAAAACCCAGTGGGACAAAACCCCCCTACAATGTGATAACATGCTGCAAAGAAGCACTGGAAGAACTCTGTAGAGTAACACTGGAACCACAATCTGACAAGCAAGGAAAGATATCTCTGTCTACAATTGAAACCAATACCAGAATAAAAATAATGTGACAGTAGACTCAATGCCACAGAACACTTGAAAACTCCAAACTGGAACAACCCTGGAATCTATGATGCAGCAAGTGATTATTAAATGATGTATTACTGAAAACGAAGTGCAAAGATGCAAGATGCACTCTCCCAACTGCCAAAATATCCAAGTAATCGCCAAACAACCCATCGGGCCAAATCTGGACTAACTGATAAACCTGGGATAGATACAGAAAGTACATGGATATCAATATAGAGCTCCTTACTACCTTTCCAACGCCACAAATGAGGTGAAAATCAGAGATCGTGGTAAAAAGTTATGAGCTTGGAAGTCCAAAAACAACATCTGACTTCAAACAGCAATAAATGTAGTAAAACAGAAAAATACTATAAAATAAACTGCACCAAATGAAAGTGCTTGGAACCAGCTTTTCGGCGATATCTCGTTTGCCCGATTTTGATACCGTAGGCCCAAGTTATGGCCAAAAGAAAAAAACTACTCTTTTAGGAAAAACTAGGGTTACGAGGGCAAAGAGGGGTCGGCCGTATGGATGACATCATCACGACGTCATGCTGACATCAGCAGAACGTGAGCATAAATTTGATGGCCGTCTGGCCGTCGGCGTAAAAAAATAGTACCCCTGCAAAAAAAATTTGGCCGCCGGTATATACCCTGTGCCAGAATATTCGCTGAATCTGGCCAGAATATTCTTTGTCAGCATTGGCTGACTGTTGGCCGGTGGTTTTCCATATGACCACCGGCGAGCTCCTGGTCGACGATAGGACCACCGGCCTAGCTGAATGGGCTCGCGGGGGCTGGGAGGCAGTGGAGGCTGGAGTTGGGCTGAGCAGCGGCGGAAGCCAGAGGTGAGATGAGCGATGAGGCTGGAGGCCGGTGGCGGTGGCGGGCTGGTGGCCGCTCAGTGGCCGCTAGGTGGCGAATCTCTCCATAACTGGAAGCATCGGCCCAAAGCCAAAATTTTTGATTTTTAAAAAAAAAAAATTGAAATTTTTGCCTCGGTCTACGTGCTGGGGAGGCCGTACGGCCCCTCAGACAAATTTTTTTTGCCTCCTCGACCAACTTGCATGAAAATGAATGATTTGACAGGCGTTTCAAGGGTTTTGGGACGTTGTGAATGTGATGGCGACGTCCGTTTGAGCCCATTGTGTCCCGAAAAAATGGCTACCCCCAGATCTTGCATAAAAGATGCCTATGGAAACCCTTGCACCCGAAACTCACAAAGAGGCCATATGATAGATCACAAACAAGCAGCTGGAGGTCTAGAGCTCTGATACCATGTTAGAATCCAAGATCACCTACATGCAAGATGGATACCTATCACATGCAAAAGATATGAAGAACCGAAAAAGCTGTTCTCAGTAAAACCTCTCAGTAAAAATGCATTAAGAGAATCAATTATTACAATGTGATCAATCCTTATGAAGGAGATCAAGAAACCCTAAAAGGGAAACCCTAAATGAAACCCTAGTGTGCGCACTTAATAATTAATAATTAATTAATAAATGTGCCTAAGTTTAGCTTAAGTAATAAAGAGGAATAAGTGACTTAATTAATTAATCAAATGTGATGTAATTAATTAAGCATAATAACTTATTACTCTAACACACAATACTAACACTAATCATGTACACAAAGATAAGTTCAGCACTAATTGGTTAGGAGCTTACATAATCGCTACATGTTATGGGTCTGGTGCTTACATCTTAAATAAGCTTGATGGAATACCCCTTAAGGGAGCTATTAATTCTACACATTTGCATCATTATTATCTCTAATATATGAATAGTATGATAAATAAAGTAGTGTTGTCTAAATTTATTTGGTTACATTCTAAATAGCTTTCACATTGATTCATTCTTGATAATTGATCATGCATTTGTCTTGAACTCTAAGGTAATTATTTACAATTATTTTTTACAATTATTTTAGATTTCATATTATTGCTCCTCATCCTATGTTAAGTTTGATCCTTATAAAAAATTATAAGTGTATCTAATTTAACATTCTTCCTTTAATTCAACATGGTTGTATCTAAATCGAAGTTGAATTTTTTTTACATTAGATCACATCAATCATGTTAAATAAAGTGGACATTAATTAAATACTTTTAAATAAGTCATTTAATTAATCACATTGTAATTTAGCATTCCAACACATTGAGACAAATTGAAACAACATCAACTACTTATATATATATCAAATTTTTTATATACATCATCATATACAAAATCACCAAGGTCTATGAGAACTAGACCCCTCAGGTTCTAGCGCCCATGATTTGGTTCCTGGACATCATGAAATAGTCATGTGTGATCATGCTCATGAGCTTCCGACTCTGAGTGCATACTCCAGACCCTATGCTCAACCAAGAGCCACAAGTCAATGCTCTACCATCTAATCCCTCTCTGCTCATACTTGTGTTAGCTCTACATGCAATCTCTCAACCTTTGATGAGGTTTGTGATGACTATCCTACACTCTCAGCTTGATAGAGTCATCTTCTCACACTCTTGTACAAAGCTCACAACCTCAGGAAATTTCTAAGTGATGCTAGCTCCTCCTCCATGATTGGTGGGGGCACATAGTCTAAGTCCATCTCCTCCTCATTGATGCATGCATGAACTATCTTCATGATAGCCTGACAATAAAACTCTCACCAATCTCTCATTGCTCTTGCAAGATATAAAAGGTACATAATTAGTATAAATCATCATGATATATATACATAAAGTATAAAACACTCAGAGTACATACATAAAATAAAATATCATCACCTATGTCTCTAGCAGATTGAGGGATATCAACCTCATCCTCTCCGGGGGCCATGGAGGATGTGCTGGCCTCTCTCAGACTATGGGCACTGATGTCTATTGTAGCTACTACATGTGATCTGGTCCTATGAGTGTGAGAAGCCTCTCCATGCTCATGGTAATCCTCAAAAAATACCTCATCACCCTCACTCAAGGGTGGCTCCTCCTAGTAATAATTGTCCTCATAATCCTCCTGGTCCTCATCCTCCTCTTCTCCATCCTACTCCTCATAGTTAGGATCAGAATTTGAATCATACTCCTCATCGATAACATTGGTAAATATATTTACTGGCCTATATCACACATCCTCGACCCTATCCTCTAGGTCATCTCCCTTATCTGGTGCTAGTCCTACACCACCTATCGGGACATTCATGGGAAATACATGAGTTGGTCATGTCACTGGACACCACTCCTCATGCTCATTTGTGCTACCAACATCATTAGTGTCAGTGACTAGTGGTTGATTGTGATCTGAATCATTGAAGTTACTCTTGCGAACATGATTTATAGTGAGTTGAATGGTATCACCCAGCCTCCAAGAACTCTGCACTAATCACCTAATGAATGGGCATGCCCTCAGTCGTGTCTACACCTGGCCAAAACTGTCTCATGACTCACCCATAATAGAAAGGTTGTACAATGTAGTCATGTCTTCCAGCTAAAATTCTTTCCATCTGCATCCTCCTCGGCTGTCCTATGGGATCTGACCACTATAGTGTGAGTAGATAAGGTCTCCAAATGATCTTGTCCTCCTCCAGCCAGTCAAATCTCACCCTCAAAAATGTAGATCTTCATGCTACAACAAGCATCGTAGCAGATTGCAAAAGGCTCATGGATATCCTACAACTATAGCACATGGGAACCCAATAGGCCTAGTGCATGTAATATGCTCAAGGCACAACACCTGTAGAAGCATGCAGTGCACCATCCTGTCGATCTCTCAAAACAAAAATTAGGAAAGATCATAATAAAGATGTGTTAGGATGTAGCATCCCCAAGAATAAACTATCTTATTTCCATGCATCCCATGAATCAAGTGTACCAATTCTCCATCTAATTGTGTCACTTGTCCATCAAGATTGAGAATAAGAGCCACTATATGCATCATAATCCATCTCACAATGGGGGCTCACGAATATAGAATCATTGCACACTCGATTTTTTCTCTCATGTGCTCATGAAAAACCTGTCCACCCAAGATGTACTATGTTTCTACCTTCTTGTGGAATGACCAATCCCTTAAAAAATATACCCAATCTCCCCAAATAGGAAATTGGAGAATCTGGTGTACATCCTCTATGGTGGTGGTCATCTCCTCAGTCAGAAGATGAAATGTACAAGTATCGGCATCCCAATGCTCACATAGGGCCATCAACATGGAAACATGGTATCTCATAGATGGCATCAAATATTCCCAAAAGATGCCTACTTCCTACAGATGATCTGCCTCTGCTACTGATAGTCCTAGGGCTAAATCTCTAAGAAAATGAATCTATCTCCCACCTAGCCATTGTCACGACTAGGTTGGAACCTATCAAAATCATAACAATATGTTGTAAAACTCATCTCATATCTTTAATTTTTACATTATTCATCATGCAAGTGTGCTAAATTTTATCTAGTGTGCTTTCCTAATGACCCTAAACACTTTAGAACCCTTTTGGGACACTTCGCAAACAAATGGGACACTTTTCGAACAAAAGGGATACTCTATGAAAACAGAGGACACTTTGTGAACATTTTTCCAAGATCCTAAATTAACCTATAAATTCATTAAAAATCATTAAATCATTCCAAAATCACTAAGCGAAAGTTGCATAATCAACTCACCTCATAAAACAGCTAGTCACGCGCTACTTGCTCTTGAAGCTCATCTAGTCGTGAAGGTGTGTAATCCCATCTACTCGACATCTTCTCATCTCACTCATCACTCTGATGCTATAGGAAGGTAAAATGCAATAGTAAGTGAAAAATTACTTTCTTCTCCCTCTTTTACCCCATTTTTCATCATTTTCACTTTTATGCATTAAATTAGGGTTATTTTCTCTTAAGAGTTCATAAAGCATCTTTTCTTCAAAATAGCATAACGGGAGCTAGGGCACTTCATTTTCAACACCGTTTGATGCATTGGAATTATGATTCCACACTCAACATAATCAATATTCTATCATTATGTGGCACGGTACTTGGAAATTCCCTACGATATGATGTTCTTTATTTGACATGGCTAGATTGCTACCATGATTCCACCTCTGTAAAGCAAGTGAAATCAAGGGGGGCATACATCTACCCATGAATCAAATTCCTAGGGGTTGGATAAGACTATTATTGGACAAGTAATGAATTTGTGATGCAGGATGTGGTTCCTAATGTTGTGGATTTGCAGATAACTACACTGGGGGCTTCGTTCTCCCATCTTTTGACTGAGTATCCTTTTATGCAATAAAGTGCACTTTTTAGATTCTTTTAGCTTAGATATGCACATAGAGTCATATGGGTGCTAAAGTTGGGACTAAATGTGGCATATAAAATTGGACAATCTTGAGAAAAGAGAATTTCACGCTTAATTGGACCCACTTTTGAGTACCCCTGCATTACTCATTCTTCAAAACAACATTTATAGGTCCCTAAGACCCATTATGTGTGATCTAGGGGCCCATTTCACTTGAAAAATCACTTAAATCCTGAAAAACAACACTTAATTCATTCACATCCTGAAAAACCACATTCAAAAGCCACTAGTGGGACCCATTCGCCAGTTTGGGTGAATGAGTCCCCTCTCGTGGGACCCATTCGCCATTTTGGGTGAATGAATTTGCTCTGGTGGGACCCATTTGCCACTTTGGGTCAATGAGTCCCCTCTTGTGGGAACTATTTGACAAGGGTGGGAAATGACTCCCTTTTGAGGAAAATTTCAATTTTGAGCAGGAATTTAATTAATTTAACTTAATTTTCTAGTGGATGTTGGCCTCTTAGGTCTAAATAATGTTAAAGGATGCAGAAAAACTTAGAGGGGGGGTGAATCAATTGTCACAAAATTCAACTTAAAACTTCAACATATAACAATTTCACAATCATATTGTTATGTTATTAAGCATAAGAAAGAGATACAAAATAGAAAGTAAGATAAAACACTGAACAACAGAGTTTACATGGAAAAACTAAGAAGTTAAAAACCACGGTGAGGATTAACTTACAATATAAAGTTGTTCTAGAATAGAAAATATAAGGCTCACTGCCAAGGGCTCACTACCTAGAAAGGACTCACTGTCCAAATACAAAAGCTCACTACTTATAGGGAGGCTCACTACCTACAAAAAGAATTTACAGAACAAAAAGGGCTTGACAACCAAAATGAACTGAGAATAATGCACCTAATAAGTTTTGATACAGTTCCAATGATGCTCAATATACTGACTTAACACATTTCATTATTCACTCTTCTTCACATTCATTGTTGCCTCATTAATCACACACATTGTTGCACAAAAATACCAACTACTTGCTTCACAAACTTCAACCTTATCCAACATATATACTTGAGCCAACTGCAATAATCAATTAGGTTAGCCTAATTAGATGCACATCATATTTACCAAAAAAAATTAGTGTGGACCCCAATCAGTCAAAAAATATTTCAAAGAAAGTAACTCAAACTTCTAGCATGCTACATCAAGTCGGCATAGACCTAAAATAGATTGCACATAGATCAATGTAGAAAATTTAATTTAGCATTACATAATACATCCATTAGGTCAGCCAAGGATAGACCTAATAGCACATTTGCAAATACCAGTGTAAATTTGATACACCATATGAGCATCTGGATACATGAGATCAAGAATGTACATGCTCCCGAAATCTATAAAAAAGTTCCCAAAAGCCCAAGCAATAACTGTCAACTGCAGAAGAGTAAGGATAATAATACTAAAGAGTGTAGCTTGAATACTGGTTCAAATACCAGACCAAAATACTGGATCAAGCACAACCTTAAACTTCTAATCACAATATTCTAACATCAATGACAACACAAAACTGTAGAGATAGTAAATCTTCTCCATTTTTCCAACAATCTCCCCCTTTGTCATTGATGGCAAGATGTAACAAAAACTTCTCCTTCAAACTCTCCCCATACGTAAACTCTACTCTAAGTCTCTCCCCCTACCTCCAATCTCTCCCCCTTTGACATCAATGGCAAAGGGCGGCTAAAAAAAAGGATGTAAACAAAAGTTTTATCATGGTGACATCAAAAGTCAAAATGTTTCCAATTCATAAAAAGCTTCCAATCAACCAAAAAAATATTCAATTTGCTTCCCCTTTTTCTTTCTCCATAGCAAAAAGAACAAAAATAGAGCATCCAAGATTCAAGTATAAATGACACTCTTCACCTGAAACACTTTCTGGTATATCTCCTTAAGAATTGGACGTAGTTTCTTGCTGTTAACTATAGCTGAGTCCATTCGAGTGTAGATTCTTTCCAATACGCCTAATAGAGTAAAGGACAATGACCAATATGAACTCTATCTTTCAACATTTTCTGCATTAGTAAGTATTCTAGAAAGATGGTCCAACCGAACCTTAGCAATCTCCTTAAGGAACCAAAAAGTATTCATCACATCATCTCTCTATCTTTGCACAACAACTAGTTCATCTTACAGTTCACGAACTCCCAATATTTTCTTTCCTTCTTTATCTTCAAAGATTTCAAAATTCTTTCCAATACTATTTACTTCATACACAATTGCTTCAATTTTACTTCTGAAATTGTCTACCACAATAGGCCACCAAAGACAATACTTGTAAATGTATGATATTTATTTAATGCACTTATTTGTTTCCATGATCAGTTCAGATAATCTTCCTTTAGCTTTAATACACCACTTTTTAACCAAAGCTTCAAACTTGCATTCTTTTGGACCTTCAAATAGCATTCTTTCGTTAACAATCTCAACAAGAAACCAAAAATAGCTAATACTCCAATACCTTTTTGAAGAAGATATTCTACCAAAGCATCATCAATCTTCAATTTTTCAATAGGAGAGGTTGCACTCCATAAATCACCAATATTCTTCATCTTCCCCTTAACTAACATAGACTAGATGCCATCAAAGGATACTTCCTCCTTTTCTTCTGAAATGTCAATGATATCTTCTATATAACTTTTCTCTTCTTCGATTATTGAGGGGATTCACTAGTGACAATCTCCAATTCTCTTTTACTGAAGGAATTGTCCACCTTAAACTAATTTGATGTAGATATACCAAAGAAAAGATTTGTTTTCAAAGAAGTGAAATAGGATTTACAAATACTTGCATTGTCTACCAATGCCTCTAGATACCTGTAGACTTGTTTTCCAATAGGAATCCTAGATTCATAACCACATTATCTTTTCTTGGTATGGAACTCAAAAACTAAAACACCAAGCACACCAGCAAAGATCCAAAATAAAAGGGGTAACCCTCAATTATCGACATTTGAACATTCTCAAAAGGATTCTCAAGCAAAAAGCTACACAAATCAAATTTCTTATTCTCCTTAACCATCATGTGTGCAATATACCTTACAGCTAGATCTTCAAGATTATTTATCAATAGAGCTCGTGGGTCTTTACAAATTCTAGTCAATTCCTCCACATCCTTAAGTACTTCATATTATTCTTTCTAGGAAGGTCACTGATACTGCATAAGCTAGTGATTGCATCAATCACTTCTGTCGTAACCAAGTAGGGTTTGTCCAATACAATGATTCCGTTCTTGAAATGATTCAACAAGAACAAGATAAACTCTTTATCAACAACCCATGAAAATTCACTCCACAAATCTATACCTAGGGTTTTTATGTTCTGTAATTTGTTTTTGCTCAACAATAGTTCCATTTCTTTCATCTTTCTATGATCAAATTCCTCTAGCTCAACACCTTTTAGCTTCATGTCATTCCTCAAATGTTTCATAAGGGTGATTTTGTTCTTTATGAGAATCAACTCAATACTAATGTCGATCATGTAGATAAATATAAGTTCAGCCCTAATATGTGAGGACCTTACATAATTGCTACTTGTTATGGTTATGGTGATTATGTCTTAACTAAGCTCGATGGAACACCCCTTAAGGAACCTATTAATGTCACAAATTTGTGTCGTTATTATTTCTAATCTCTGAATAGTATGATTAATAAAACAATTTTGTCTAAAGTTATTTGGTTACATTCTAAATAGCTTTCACATTGCTTCATTCTTCATAATTGATCATGCATTTTTCTTGAACGCTAAGGTAATTATGTAAAATGATTTTTTATAATTATTTTAGATTTCGTACTATTCCTCCTCATCTTATGTTAAATTCGATCCTTATAAAAAATTATTAGTGTATCTAATTTAACAGTCTTTCTTTAATTCAACAGTATCCTATCTAAAGTGAAGTTGAAAAATATTTTACATTAGATCACATCAATCATGTTAAATAAAGTAGACATTAATTAAATACTTTTAACTAAGTCATTTACTTAATCACATTATCATTTAGCATTCCAACACATTAGGACAAATTGAAACAACATCAACTGCTTCTATATATATATATATATCAATTTTTTTATATACATCATCATATAAAAGATCACCAAGGTCTATGAGAACTAGACCCCTTGGGTTCTGGTGCTTGTGATCCAGTCCCTAGATGTCATGAGATGGTCATGTGTGAGCATGATCATGGGCCACCGACTTTGAGTGCATACTCCAAACCCTATACTCGACCAAGAGCCACAAGTTGATCCTCTTGGATTTGATCCCTTTTCGTTTGTACCTATGCTAGCTCTGCATGCAGTCTCTCAACCTCTACTGAGGTCTATGATTATTTTCTTGCACTCTCAGCTCAATGGAGTCATCTCCTCACACTCTTGTATGAAACCTTATAAAAAGTCTGAGTGACTCTAGCTCCTCCTCCATGATCGGTGGGGGCATGTAGTTCAAGTCCATCTCCTCATCGATGGATACAAGAACTATCTCCACGACAGCCTGATGATAGAACTCTCACTAGTCTCTCATCGCTTCAGCAAGATAGAAAATTTACACAATCAATACACATCATCATGATATATATATAAAGTATAAAACACTCAAAGTACATGCATAAAATCAAATATCATCACCTATGTCTCCAGTAGAGTGAGGGATATCAACCTCATCCTCTCTAGGGGGCATGTAGGATGCACTAGGCTCTCTCTAACTATGCACACTGATGTCTGTTGTAGGTACTACATGTGATCTGATCCTACGAGTGTGAGAAGCCTCTCCATGCTCATGTTGATCCTTGGTTGCTACCTCATCACCATCACTCAAGGGTGGCTCCTTCTAGTAATAATCATCCTCCCCATAATTATCCTCATCACCATCCTCCTCTCCTCCATCCTACTCCTCATAGTGAGGATTAGCCTCTGAGTCATACTTGTGATTGATAACATTGGTAAGTATATCTGCTGGCCTATATTGGACATCCTTAGCCCTATCCTATGGCTCATCTCCCTCATCTGGTGTTTTTCCTGCATCACCTATAGGGACATCGAAGTGAAATACAAGAGTTGTTCATGTCACTGACCACCACTCCTCGTGTTCATCTATGCTACCAACATCATCAATGTCCGCGACTAGGGGCTAATTTTTTTGTGAATCATTAGAGTTACTCTTGTGAACATGATCCATAGTGAGTCGAATGGTATCACCCAGCCTCTGAGATCTCCGCACTGATTTCCTAATGAAGGGGCACGCCCTCAGTGGTGTCTGCACCTTCCCAAAACTGTCGCATCACTCACCCATAATAGAAAGGTTGTACAACATAGTCATGTCATGCAACTAAAAATATATCCATTTGAATCCTCCTCTACTATCCTGTGGGATCTGGCCACTCTAGTGTAAGTAGATAAGGTCTCCAAAGGATCTCGTCCTCCTCCAGTCGGTCAAATCTCACCCTCCAAAAATGTAGATCTCTATACTGCCACAAGTGTCATAGCGGATAGCCAAAGGTTTGTGGATATCTTGCAACTATAGCACATAGGAACCCGACAGGCCTGGTGCATCTAATATGCTCAAGGCACCACACTTGCAGAAGCATGTAGTGCACCATACTGTTAATCTCTTGAAATTAAAAATTGGCCAAGATCATAATAAATATGTGCTAGGATGTAGCGTCCCTAATCATAAATTGGCTTGCACTCATACATCACGCAAATCGAGTGTACCAATCCTCCATCTAAGCGTGTCAATCATCTATTAGGATTGAGAACAAGAGCCATTTTATGCATCATAATCAGTCCCACAATGGGGGCTCAAGAATATAGAATCATTGGAAGCTCGATTCATGCTCTCACACATTCATCATGAACTGGTCCACCCAAGTAGTACTGTGTGTTTTCCTTCTTCTCACAGAATGACCAATCCCCTCAAAAATATAACCGCTCTTCTTGGATAGGAACTCAAAGAATCTGGTGTACATCCTCTTGGGTGATGGTCATCTCCCTAGTTGGAAGATGAAATGTACAAGTATTGGCATGCTAGCGCTCACATAGGGCCATCAACATGTCATCATGGTATCTCATAGGTGGCATCAGATATTGCCAATAAATTCCTACTACCTGTACATGTTGTCTCTATTGTTGACAGTGTTGGGGCTAAATCTCTAAGAAACCTAATATGTCTCCCTCCTAGCCACTGTCACAACTAGGCTAGAACCTATCAAAATCATAACAATATATTCAAAAACTCATCTCATATCTTTATTTTTTACATTATTCATCATGCAAGTGTGCTAAAGTTTATCTAGTGTCCTTTCCTAAAGGCCCTAGACACTTTAGAACCCTTTTGGGACACTTTGTGAACAAAAGGGACACTCTGCAACAAATGGGAACACTTTGTGAACTTTTTTCCAAGATCCTAAATTAACCTATAAACACATTAAAAATCATTAAATCATTCCAAAATCACTAAGCAAAAGTTGCAAAATCAACTCACCTCATGATACAGCTCGTCGCGTGCTACTTCCTCTCGAAGCTCATCCAGTTGCGAAGGTGCGTAATCCCGTCTACATGACATCTTCTCATCTCACTCATCACTCTCATGCTACAAGAAGGTAAAATGCAATAGTAAGTGAAAAATTACTTTCATCTCCCTCTTTTACCCTATTTTTCATCATTTATACTTTTATGCATTAAATTAGGGTGATTTTCTCTTAAGAGTTCATACAAAATCTGTAGGACCCTAAATCTGCATTGGCTCAAAAACAAAAACCCTTAGTATTGTTAGTAAACCAAATCAAATAAAAGATCCCCTATAGGATTCATCTAATCACAAGAATAAAGCCAAATAAACAAGTAAAACATAGAAAGGCATCATTCTAATAATCAAACTAACATCTTATAGTGGATTGGTGCTTCTATGGAAAGAAGCCCTTTCCCAATCCTTGATTAAGCTAAGCTAAATGATGAAATTGCTATGAATGTGATATGAAGATGTTGTGGTGATGGTAGGAAAGATCATTTCTCAAATGAAGAAAGTGACCTTGCAAGAGATCTAGCTAATTTTGTGGAGATGATGGAGTGGACAAAATCAGTTCTCAGTTTAAGAGAATGACTTTTCATAAAGATTGTGGAGGATTTGCTCAAAGATGAAGCTTCTATTTAAGGATTTTCAAATGCTAATTGTCGAAGAGGGACCAATGTGGGACTAAGATTGGACAAATGATAGGATGACACTTGTCAAGTGGTGATAGACCAATGGATGTGCAAGATTTGGGAAGTGTTCCCATGAGAGGGAGAATTTGAATTCAAATTTTGCAATAAATTTAGAGAGGGGGACAAGAAAAAGAGCAATAAATGCAATGTTGGAGGGACAAATCAACTTGTCATATTTTCAAATTTGAGGGCCATGTTGAGTGAAAATGAGAGTTTTAATAAATCAATAAATTGATTTATTTGTGCAAGTGGAGATATCTAGAGGATGCAAGTGGGTGGGTTAGGTTAGGCTTATTAGGATTAGGTTAGCTTAATGGTGATTAGTTGAGTTTGACTTTTAGGACTTTGATATTTGATTTATTTGAATTAAAAAATGATGGAATATGATTTTGGATTTGATTTAAATGGATGTTTGATTTATTAAAAGGTTGATGATAATGTTTATTTGATTTTAAATAAATGACCTTAGGAGATGAGATTGACTGATGAATGGATGGAAGTGAACCTGATTAATTGATGAATGGACCTAATGTGCAATCTAGTTTAGTTAATGAATGAACTTGATTGAATGCACAATGTTAATTTTGCATGTCTACATTTTTTCCCTCTTTAAAGCAATGTACTTGTTACGTTGGCTCAAACAATAATCTTGCCGTGATGAAAATTAAAAAAAAAAATCTTATTTTTTGGATGCCCTAGCAGAAAGAAGTACAATGGTACATTTGCCCCTCGAGAGATTAAGTGAAAGTATTCGATTTGAGGGTCGATCTTGCCATAAAGAGGTTCAAAATGGATGGTTAGGATAAGATGATTTTAAGATGCAAATGAGATGGTTTTAAAATGCTTAGAATAACAAATCTATATTATTCTAAACAACTTAAATGATGATATGATGTGATGATGGATGAGATGGATGATGTGATATGCTATGATTATGCAAATGTATGATTTTTGCAGATGCTTAGATATATATTATGATGATGATGCAAATGCAATGCATGTGAAATGATCAATGTTTCCTATTATGTATGATATGAATGATATGTGGTATGCTGATAGTTTTTTGGATGCAGGATGGATGCATGATGGATCCATTGGTGATGATGATTAACTATTCATGATGTGATGTTAGTGCAGAAAAGAAATTAGATGATGACAAGAGGATCCAACAAGTCCATGATTTGACGAGACTTTATTAGAGATGATGATGATGACGATAGATGATGATGATTTTCTTATCAAGGATTGGGATTTTAAAAGGGCTACTTACCTTATGTTTGATTACACACGTAGGTACGATGCATCAAGGTATAAAGAACCAGGATGGTGTTGTACCTAGTGCGATGGAATTTGAGTCAACAAGTAGATAGGAGTATTCTCGTTCACACTTGACATACAAAAACCTTGCTAGGACGTACCTAACAAAGCAAGTATTTGCCAAGTTATTTTACAAGAACATCCAACAAGCACAACAAACAAATGATAATGATCGTTGCCCCATTCCTATCTCTCTAAATCCTTCATTTGGATATCATCGAGAGATCCTTGGAATGAGCGCAATAAGATAAATCAAAAGAAAAATACCAAGTACACAAACAAGTCAATGTTCTTCATACCTCTAGCCAAATGGATGTGTTTTGATAGGATAAGAATCCAAGTGATATCCAAAATGATGCCCATTGTCAGAATGATATATCCTAGGACATGCATTGTATAGGATGATGATGGGTTGATAAGTTGATTGATAGGCTGTTGATATAAGTTTGATTGACATGTTTGCGATTGATCAAGATTTTTTTTTTTTTAAATGTTTAACAATTTGTTGTTTTCTTTTCATTTTACGATTGAAGCTTGCTTTTGCTGACTGCTATGATTGTTTCTATTTGTGTTGCCAAAGGATGAAGGTGTTGATCAATTTATTATGGATGGTGTCTATTGCGGGTGCAAGCGAGATGAGATGGATGGATTTTTTCAAATATTTGGATGTTTTTGGTGTTTTGCAATGTTTTGAGGTTGTTTTTGGATTTTGATATGATTTGGATGTTTTTGGATTTTTGCATGATTTTGACGATTTTGATATGGACATGTGTGACGATATCAATGCTCTGTTTGGAATTTTGCTGAAAACCAAGCTAAGGTTGACTGATCAAATCGATGGATTGTTGATGATGATAACATTGTTGAGGATGCACAACAATGCAAGGATAGTGTTAAGCAACACAAGGATTGAGATGTTGATAGGATTGATGATGATAACATTGTTGAGGATACACAACAATGCAAGGATTGGTTGATCAGGATTGATGATGATAACATTGTTGAGGATGCACAACAATGCAAGGATAGTGTTAAGCAACATAATGATCGAGATGATGATATTTTGATTGGATTCGATTGATCATGATTGATGAAGCTTGATTTGGAACAAAATATGTTCGAATGATTTGACATGATGTTTGAAGGGTGCGTTAGATGCAACTGATATTGATTATTTGGATTGATGTTCGATGAAAGATGAAGATTGATAAGGAGCATCTTCTCATCAAAATATGCCATGGGCTAGTGATTTGGATTTTTGCTCACGAGTGATTTTTGACCCATTTGATTTCATGTTTTCCAATGTTCGGATCACTGCATAAGTTAGAGGATATAGATCAAGAATTATTCCCAAAGCAAGATTTAAATATTTTCCCCCAATGTCTAGCAATGTATGGAATGTCATGAATGAATGCTCATATAGGTGTAATGTTGGATGGATATGGCAAGCATGCAAAGGATGCCAAGGATTATCTTGTGATAATATAAGGTGTTCGGATAAAGAACATGCTCATTTGGATAATGCTTCATGGCTCAGATAATGTTGCATAGGATAGGATCAATGAAAACAACCCTTGTCAAGATGTTTACCATAAGCAAGTGTAAAGCGTGCCCCAAACTTTCATCAAGATCAAGATAATTTGGGTAATGGATGCAGATGGATGAAAACGGATTGGATAAATGGTTTATGGATGAGTGGATTTATTATGGATAAGATGGATGGAATGCTCAATTTATTATGGATGGGATGAGATGCTTTTACTTGAAGTGGCACACATAGATGCTCGATTCTACACATGATGCCTGTTTGCTAGGTTTTCATCATGGTACTTGCCCAAAGCGCTGCCAATGAAGTTTTCACTAGAGGACAATTTTTTTTCTCTTTACTATTTTCAATCATTTTTCTAATTTTTTTTTTTGGATTTTCATATTTTTTTGATTTTTTTGATTTTTTCCAAAATAATTTAAGCTCATGCTAAATCACAAGGTGTTGTTGATGTAGATGCCCTTGTCATAATGTGCCATCCATATCCTGCTTGAAGGAGCTGCTTTGCTAAGATACATGCACTTGAATGCAACTTTTGGGATTCTTGATCTACTTCATTGATACTAGGGTTAACTTTGTCTCTATATGCACATCGCAATAGAGTGCCATCTGAATCCTTATGATAAAGGGTCGTTGCCAATACATGGTCGATGTGAGAATTGGATATCATGCATGGAGGCATGGATGGAGTGTGTTTAGGGATAAACGATGGATTGGTTGATAGCTTGGAATCTTTGACTCTCCAAACTTGGGAAGATGAGCAATGATGGGTGGATACGGAAGTGTGCATGGAATTAGGACCAACTGCTTGATACACTTTGTATGTCACTTGAAAAGCCTGCTTTTGCTTTTGTGGACATCTTTGATGGATACTTTTCCCTTTTTGATTTTGCCCCATAGTTTCTTTGACTAATGGAGTTTGATAGGGATGATATTTCTTTGTATGTTTTGGTATCCATTTGTATTTGATTTGTCCATTATGCTTCGCAGCTTCTTTTGCTTTGATAACGTTTTGCATATTTTGATTCAAATCTTCCTTTTGACGTTGGTCCCAATTTGTGGATGGGGTGATGGGTGGATGAAGATTCATGGCGTGGCTGGTTGTAGTATTGAAACTAGTTTCATCATAAGGACTCTTTGTGCTCCCTATGTTGATATTTGCTTGAGACGAAGTTTCCCCCAGTATGGTGGAAGTAGTACCTTCGTGCCTTAATTCTACCTGTTTTGAGATGTCTTGTTTAATAACATGCTCTGACAAATGACCATTGTAGATGACATTGTTTCAATTTTCCGCTCTGCTAAATCTAGATTATACTATTCTATCTGACCTACTTCCTTGAGTGGATAATGCTGGATATTTGCATACCTGATGTCCTTAGTCTTAATTTAGGATATATCTGATCCTAATGTTGATAACTTAGTTTAACTATAGGAGTTGATAATTTTCTCTTTGTGTGTAACAATTTTTTTTTCTAGATGAGGATCATCTATGTGTCCATCCATAGAAAGCATCTCATGGGTAGATGGAGGAGTATGTGCTACATGGAATGATCATCTTGCATAGATAGGAGAGTTTCCATTAGATGATTGTAGTATCTTGAAGATCCAAATTCTTGATCTTGAATGATTTCGGAGTTTCTTTAGACATGCTTTGGATAAAGTTCTTAACATGGGTCCATTTCAAAGGATGGATTGCTTACCAAGGGTTCTTGGATGTCGTCATTAGACATGGTAAGTGGTTCAATATCCTCAAGTGTCGAGTTCGGGGTTCCTTCAATATCTATAACCATGAGGTCAAAGGATGTCAATATGTCTTGGAAAGGACCACTGCTAGACTTTGGTGAAAGATGTTGATCATGCTTTGGAATAAATTCTTGAGATATGTCCTCTAACTCATAAGGCAATGTAGAGACATTTTCAATATGATCATTGATCGATGGATTGTGCATTATGTCAATAGGATCAAATAATCCTAACACTCCTTGAAATAAATCACTAAAAAATGGCTCTTGATGTATAGTGAGTTGATCATCGAATGAGATAGAAACATATTTAATGTGCTCTTTGATGGATAGATCTTGATCATTTATTTCAACAATTGTGGTGGATGGATTTCCAATGTCTTCAACCATAGGGTCAAATGATGTTGAAATTTCTTGAATTGGATCATTGTTGGTTATTTTTGATGGATTTTGATCATGATTGAGAAGTGACTCTTGACATATGTTGACTTGATCATTGGATGAAGTAGACACAGCTTCAAGGTGCTTAGTGATGGATTGATCTTCCTCCTTGTTCTCAAAAATTGTCATTTTTTGTGTTTGTGCTTGTGTTGGTTGGGTAGCTTGAGATTGTTGAAGCACTTGTTGGTAGGCTTGATGTGCTTTTAGTGCGATGCTATGATATTGACTTATTGCACTTGGTTTTGATCGTAGTGGTGGTGTATTTGGAATCGTGTTGGATGTAGTGACAAGTGGTTGAGATATGATGGGTGTGATAGGGGTGGTTGGAATGATTGAAGTGATAGGGATGGTTGGAATGACCGAGGTGATAGGCCCTTGGGAGACCATGTTTTGATTTTTTAGGATTGATGTTGTCAATCGATTAGATACCATCTGTTGGTGCGATGTCAATGGTATATTCAAAGGATTTGATGTTATGGCTTGATTTGTGTTAGGTGGATTGATTTGGATGGAGTGATTAGTGCTAGGTAAAGGGGGAATCCCTAAACCAAGGAATGATGTTGATATGGATAATGGTGGTGGAGATGTTTCTTGGTGCAATGACTCAACTATTTTGGTAAGTGTAGCAATTTGATCTAGCAAAATTTGTTCTTGATTTCGATTTTGACTCCCTTGATATAGTTGATTTGGATTGTGTTTAAGCAGATTTGGAGTGTGTATTTGTGTTTGATTTTGGACAATGTTCTGATTTGGGATGACACTTAGATTTCATATGATAGGTTGAAATTGACCATTGTTGATGTTTGGAATATTCGTATGATTTGCAAATGTATTTATCCCAAATTTTTCCGGATTCATGTTTCAAACACTTGTACTTGGTACCTTCTCATTTGGTTTGTAGGGATTTGGTGAGATGACATTGTTCGTTTGAAGGCTCATGCATTGATTGTTTGGTTGACAAACTTGTAGGTTTGGATTTAGATCTACCATCGGGAAATGTGTTCCAAGATTTAGATTGGGTAGACTCACACTTGTTGTACCATTGGCATTTGTCGAAGGTAATGATCCCATGTATGGATTTTGATAATTGATAGGCATTGTAAGGCTTTGAAAGTTCACTTGATTTGGATTACTCGTGATGTATGGATCAAGTTTGTATTGCATGTTCCTCTTGTGTTTTGACCTTGTTGTAAAAGTGACCTCTAAGGTTTTTAGGACTAATGACAAGATGAAGGATGAAAGGTGTAAATGATATGAGTGATGAACATTTAAGAACTTTGGATCAATGCTAGACTTAGGGCTTGATTTTGATCATTTGATTTGGATAATAAAATTGTAAACCCTATGATGTTGGATGTTATCTTAGGATGAACTTGTTCAAAGGATTGCTGATTTAATTAAATGTATGAGAAAGGATGCATTCCCACACACCTAATTAAACAAATGATTTTGGTTTGATGACTTACCCAAGTCTAGAATAATGTTTCCAAAGCTCTAAAGTTGTTTGGGTGGGATGGGATGATAAATTCTTGGATGGATGAACTACTTGATTTTATCCTAAATGAACCTAGGAAGGACTTGTTTACTAGGCCAAGATAGTGAAGAACATTCCTTTCTCTAAGAGTAATTCAAACCCAAAATACCAATGTTTTCTCGAAAGATGATAAAAAGATAAACAAGCACATGTGTGGTGTCAATTTTGTTATCTTTGCTTTAATGACTTTATTTTTACCAAAACTAGACTCTTGATTATGTTTAAAACTGAATGTCCAATGTCACAACTTCTTTTCATCCCACAAAGTGCTATGTGGAAGTTCCAAGAAATCAGGACAAGGGTTGCCTAATGTTGACCTTTGTAAGAGAAAATTAAGATGTAAACCAAATTACTTAGAAACCTCTAAGGATATAAACCAAAGGGTAACAAATAGTTCTTGGTATTTGTCAAAGGTTTTTTCTCTAACTAAGGGGTTTGAAACTTTGATGATGATGTTGAATGTTGGTTTTCCAATGTTTTCGATAAACGCACTGTGTTTTCAAACAAACAATGTAACATCCTCACTCAATTGGTAAGTTTTTCTTGGTGGGATTACCTCATGCCCTTCATAGTAGAAGAGATGATTTTACATGCAACCAAGGAAAAAATATAAAGGTATGTTAAGAATGAAGTTTTAACCTTTATATTTCAACCAAGATCGGACATGGCAAGTAACTTCTTGGAATTAAAGTTCAAATGCACCACTTCGATAAAATCGTTGGATGGACTTGATGGCTACTACAAACAAGGTTCTTAATGACACAACATCAGGGACATGGCACCTTGAGATCATTCAGCAAGCCACTAAAGTCTTTAATCAATCCTACTAGGGGCTCTTATACATTTTATGGTAGTACCCCATTCTAAAAGACACTGTACGGCTAAGGCCTACATACCATGAGGACTTGACAGTTTAGTCTTATCCATTTATATATCAGCCCGAATGAAAAACTAGTTGGAGTCACCTTCGAGTTCTCCTTTCGGATGTGTCTCTTAGGCAGGCCCCTCTAAAGGTAAACAATAGTGAGCAAGCACATTCGTAGTTTGATCGACCTTCATTTAGAAATAAAGGGAGAACACTCACAATATACCTAACTCACACTTGCAAAGTGTTTTGTTCAATTTTAATCCCAAATTGAAAATGTGGAGGCAATCTTTTATGCAACTTAATGTCACCAAAAAGACTTTTGATACTCAAGATTGTCGTGAGGTGCGAGAGAAGCGCATACGTCTTTTTAAGTGAAATTACTTTGCAAAAAATATTACAAAAACACCTAAGCACTTGTTCATTTTAAGCCTCAAAGCAATTTCGAGTTCATTTTAAAGCACCAAGATGAAGTGTGAATTTTTTCTTGTTTGATTTTAGCCCAAAAGTAAATTTTAGTTAGTTTTTAAGGTCCAATTTTAACCCAATTTGAAGAGATTAACAGCTAGTGAGTTGGCATAAAATAGAGAAATTAAGGCATGCGATGGAAGCTTAAAGCATTAAAAAATGCTTTTGGATTTCAAGTTCGATGCTTAATTCTTCAATTCTAATCTCACCTTTGTTTTCACTTGATTAAAATGTTTGATTTTGACATCAACTTTTTGCTTTTCCTTCTTTTTTTCTTTTCTTCTTCGTTTCCCTCTTTTACCTCGTTTTCCTACAATCATCACAAATAAAAGTTATGCATGTATTGGAAAATGATAAAAACATATATTTGCAAAATCCTTTTGAAGAGAAGAATAATAAAATAAAATTGAATTGACAAAGCATGAATTTGACTAAAATAAAATGTCAATACATTTTCAATTTACCCCAACCTTTATAAGAGAACAATTGATTTAAAAACCCTATGCATCCAATATCTTTAAGTTGGCAACAAAATTAACCATGGATTTAAAAAATTTAAAATGATTTTTTTTCCTCTTTTCAAATGTGAACATAACCAAATTGCAATATAGGCAAATAAATGCAAATTTGAACATTTATTGCATTTATTCAAATATGCATATGATGATAAAGGCCTATGCATGTGGGAGTTTTACATGTAGTCAAGTGGTCAGCAACATCAAAACAAGGTGATGATCTTGAGCATTTAAAAATTTGTATCTTTCTTGAGCATTAAAACTTCGTATCCACTATGTGACTTTAAGAAAAAGCTTGTCTCAAGAAAGATTTTTACTATTTAACAAAGATTTTTTTTTCAAAAGCATGAATCAATATCTAAAGCCTCAATCAACATTTGCTGAACCAAAAAAATAAAAAATAAAGTCAAAGAAGCAGTGATTTTAATGACAAAGCGTTGATCTCATTCACTGTCACTGCTCCTTGTCATCTCTTCTTAGTTGCTTTCACCTAGCTTGTGTTGGCATTTAACATTTGAACTAGAACACAGTTCAGTATGTTAGAATTTTTGGTCAAATAAAATCATATGATAGAGGAAAAATATGAAATCATAAAGACATAGGGACTTAATGAAGAGCGCCATAAATGAACAAAAAGATGAAAGAAGTGACTGACAGGTAGAATGGACAGTGAAACCTTACACCTTGTCCGGTGTACTTGCTGCACAACAAGGCATGATTGCTAGTCATTTTCCTGTAGAGACTGATTGCACAACAAGTCATAAAACACATATTTTGGCATATACTATCAACAGTTCACGTGATTTATCTATGGGTCCACTTTCATATTTCTTCATCTTCAAATCGTGTGTTGTTTTCTCTAAACTGCTATCATCATCTTTGATTTGAAATTAAATGGGTATCAAACAGAGTCATATGTGTAGATCATGGATTTAATGCTACCCACGGGAGTTCTTTGAAGATAGAATGCAGATCATCAGGGAAACAAAATGGATAAAGATGTTGATCATCACTCAAAGCAAAGAGAAATCCTCTGAAGCAAACAAAAAAGGGCGTAGCACATAGGTTGAGCCATGGAGTTGGGGGAGAATGGAGATAAACTCTTAACTCATTGAAATTAAAACAAGGCACAAAAACATCTTGGCCTTTTATTCTACATCCCTTAGCTCTGACTATAGTTGTTTCAAGCAACGATGCAGCTGAACCTCAAGACCTGCAAACGCTGGTGGATGATGGCCATAGTACTAGTAGTAACACTTGGCAGTGTTAAGAATGAATTCAAAAACTATGAAGAAACATTTTAATAGCTATCTACTAGCGAAGTGACAGTACAAGTTTATAGCCAGCATAGTTGAAAGTCGGGCCTCTAAAACTCCATGATTGTTAAGGCGTTTGGCACTCCACTTTAGGTGCTATTTTGAATTCATGTTTACCTTTGTTGAGATGGGAAAGCCTTTTAGAATCCTGTGTTATCTGCAAAGCCATCAATGTGGAAGAAAATGAGTATTAAATGCTTTGTACTGTCAAGGTTATTTATCCTTTTCAATTGCTAGCATCATTGTCATAGAGGTGGAGACTTGGTCTGCAACAGTTGTTAGCGAATGTATGAAAAAAAATAAAAATAAACACTGAAAACCTATATAGCTTGAACTACTAGAAAACTTCCAAAATGAGGATGTATGGAGAAAACACGCATCTATTTGATAATAAGCCTCAAGGGTATGGAATTAAATGGATGATGAAGGACTTGGATTAGGAACGCCTTCTATTGGATGATGATTTCGGTGCCATAGTGACATAGAGCAGAGCAGGTATAACTTTGAACATACAACATAAATTGTGCTTTCACATATACCAAAGAGTCAGGAATTTTATCTATTACCAGTGCAAAATGGATTGTTATTACTGCTTGCATGCAAATCCAAACATAACGTAGTAGTGATATAATAGATGATCTTTCAAAATGTATCATAGTGCAGCATTTATATCTACTAAAATGATCATATGTAATGCAAATATAAAGCAGATGCACACAAATTTCCTATGAGGACCACTGCCCTCCTTCTAGTGCCATTATGTAGGACACTAAATTTGCATTGGCTCAAAAATAAAAACCCTTAGTATTGTTAGTAAACCAAAGAAAATAAAAGATCCCCTATAAGATTCATCTAATCACAAGAATAAAGCCAAAGAAACAAGTAAAACACAGAAAGGCATCATTCTAATAATCAAACTAACATCTTATAGTGGATTGTTGCTTCTATGGAAAGAAGCCCTTTCCCAATCCTTGATTAAGCTAAGCTAAATGATGAAATTGCTATGAATGTGATATGAAGATGGTGTGGTGATGGTAGGAAAGATCATTTCTCAAATGAAGAGAGTGACCTTGCAAGAGATCTAGATGATTTTGTGGAGATGATGGAGTGGACAAAATCAGTTCTCAGTTTAAGAGAATGACTTTTCATAAAGATTGTGGAGGATTTGCTCAAAGATGAAGCTTCTATTTAAGGATTTTCAAATGCTAAGTGTTGAAGAGGGACCAATGTGGGACTAAGATTGGACAAATGAGAGGAAGACACTTGTCAAGTGGTGATAGACCAATGGATGTGCAAGATTTGGGAAGTGTGCCCATGCAAGGGAGAATTTGAATTCAAATTTTGCAATAAATTTAGAGAGGGGGACAAGAAAAAGAGAAATAAATACAATGTTGGAGGGACAAATCAACTTGTCATATTTTCAAATTTGAGGTCCAAGTTGAGTGAAAATGAGAGTTTTAATAAATCAATAAATTGATTTATTTGTGCAAGTGGAGATATCTAGAGGATGCAAGTGGGTGGGTTAGGTTAGGCTAATTAGGATTAGGTTAGCTTAATGGTGATTAGGTGAGTTTGACTTTTAGGACTTTGATATTTGATTTATTTGAATTAGAAAATGATGGAATATGATTTTGGATTTGATTTAAATGGATGTTTGATTTATTAAAAGGTTGATGATAATGTTTATTTGATTTTAAATAAATGACCTTAGGAGATGAGATTGCCTGATTAATGGATGGAAGTGAACCTGATTAATTGATGAATGGACCTAATGTGCAATCTAGTTTAGTTAATGAATGAACCTGATTGAATGCACAATGTTAATTTTGCATGTTGACAACATCTTTAATTCAAAACAACATAACTGGAGCTAGAGAACTTCATTTTTGACACCATTTGATGCATTGGAATCATGATTCCGAACCCAACATCATCAATCATCTATTGTTAAGTATCATGGTACTTGGAAATGCCCTACGATATGATGTTCTTTATTCGACATGATTAGGTTGCTACCCTGATTCCACCTCTCTTAAAGAAAGTGGAATCAAGGGGGGCATACATCTACCCTCAAATCGGATTCCTAGGGGTTGGAAAAAAGGATTACTAGACAATTAACAAATTTATGTTGCAGGATGTGGCTCCTAATGTTTTGGTTTTGTAGATAACTACACTGGGGGCTTCGTTCTCCCATTTTTTGATTTAGTATCCTTTTATGCAATAAAGTGCACTATTTAGAGTCTTTTAGCTTACATATGCATGTAGAGTCATATGGGCACTAAAGTTAGGGCTAAATGTGGCATAGAATATTGGACACTCTTAAGAAAAGAGACAATTTCACGCTTAATTGGATGCACTTTTGAGTACCCCTACATTATTCATTCTTCAAAACAACATTTATAGGCCCCAAAGACCCATTATATTTGATCTAGAGGCCGGTTTCACTTGAGAAATCACTTAAATCCTGACAAACAACACTTAATCCATTCACATCCCGAAAACCCACCTTCAAAAACCACTAGTGGGACCCATTCGCCACCTTGGGCGAATGAGTCCCCTTTGGTGGGACCCATTCACCAAGCATGGAAAATGTGTCCCTTTTGAGGGAAATTTCAATTTTGAGTGGGAATTTAGTTAATTCATCTTAATTTTCCAGTGGATGCCAGCCTCTTAGGTCTAAATAATGGGAAAATTAGATGTTGATGCTTATAAATACTCATTTTCAGTCATTTTTCACATCTCTTAGTCATTTTTACAAAGTGAATTCTAAAGTGAAGTCTTCCACAATAATTTTCATTAGCAAAGTTGTAGTTTTAGGGTAGCAAAATAGGGTTTTTGTAGGTCTTGAAGCTCACTCTTCATTCAAGGTTCAATATTGCAAAGATTTATTAATGGATTCCTATGGTGAATCATGAAGAAATCTACGTTGAGTAGATGCAACTAGCCATCAAATCCCACCTGAAGACTTGTTTTCAAAGTGATTCCATCTTCCATTTTTCTCTATCTTCATATTAAGCTTTGAATTTCATTTACATTCCATTTGCATGTATTTTTCCTCCATTTTTGATGTGTTGTGAGATTTCTAGGGTTTGAGTCTTGCATCAATCAACTCATATTGGCATATCTTATTCTAGCACAATAGAATAGGGTTTTGACATACTTTAGATTTTTTTAGTCTTTAACACATATAAGACTAGGGTTTTATGTAGATTTTTATCTATTCAAGGTTTGATTACCTAACTAAGGGTTTGACTAAGCCAAACCCAACATTAGACAATCAATTTTAAGCTATTTTGCAAGAATTTTCTAAGATCCTGATCTAGGTTTCTGTCAAAAAGTGTTGTACAGGTGTCAAGGTGTAGAACATAGATCTAAATTTGTAGAATTTTGAAAGTGGACTGATTTGCCATGGATGGTGAATGAGTCCCTCCTAAGGTGAATTTTTGAGTTAGATACAGATCCAAATAGCTAGTGAGCAGAAACCACTTTTTGGATAGAAAACCCTATCATGGGACTAAGTCACCCAAGGTGGCGAATGAGTCCCAGTCCATAAAAAAGTAAGATTTATTAGATTTCTAGAGTGCTTTCCAGTCATCTTCAACTTTACAAGTGCACACATTCTAAAATTTAGCTTTTTGTTTAGTCTTATTTGCAATTTTGTTCATCTTTTTAAGCTTTTGGCAAACCTCACTTTGTTTTCAAACATTACATATCACATTAGTTTTGCATCAATAGTTAATCAATTACATCATTTAGTTGCATTTATAACATTGCATTTAGGCTTAATTACATCACACAATCTTCTATTTGAGTGAACCACTTCAATTTTTGTGTGGTCTTCTATCTCTCTCCTTCTAGGTGGAAGATCCTAAGAGTGCAAAAGTAGTCTATATAACATACAATTTTTTTAATTTAGATACCAATTTTAGATTCTAAACTATGCAACAATGTGAAATGAAAAATTCTAGATGCAATTTTGAATTTTAATCAATGCACAAGATGAGCTAATTTAAACTAGATGCAATGAATTAGATGAAACATAAAGTCTATAAAATGGAACAAAAAGGTAACAATAGCAAACGAAAACTTAGGAATAGTGTTTTAAATACTAGAAAATGCAGTGCAAAATTTGTATAGGGACTAATTTGCCCAGGGTGGCGAATGAGCCCAAGTAGGGATTTTTTCCAAAATTTTCAGAAGTTTTCAATTCATTTTTTGCTTTTTATGCTATATGACCTGAATTCTAAGTGAAAATGCAATTTTTCTATAATTTTTAGTGAAATGAGATGCACAAATGCAACCTATATGATATTTCACTAATGAAAACTCTAATGCAATGTCAATGCAAGTGAAATCTAGGATAATGATGCACTTGAAATAAGAATTATAATGTTCTAAATGTAGGTTCACCAAAATAAAATGTTGAAAAAGTGGTACAATGCTATAATATTGTTGTAGAACATAGAGCACACCCACTTTCCAATTTCATTCAAGGATAATAAATAGAAATCTCAATGCAAAGGAGAAAGAGATCTTGCAATAGGGTTGTCCTAGAGGCTATTTGTAAGCTAATAAAGGGTTCACCACCAAGTAAGAACTAGGAAATACAAATGCAATGCAAAGTATAATGCAAGATGAAATGTGAAACCCTAGATCAATGCAAACCTTCACTAAATCATGTAGAAATGTAAATGAAACAAAATAAAATGGTAGAGAATGAAATGTATGTACCTAGAAATTTGGAGATGGCTAGAAGGAGGTATGAAATGTTGGAAAATATGATTTTAATGGTGGGTGGGACTCATTTTCCAAGCTAGGAAATGATTCCAGAATCTAGGTTTCTATGTGGGAATGGGAATCTACCAAATGGGTATCTAAATCTGCAAAAATCTAAATTTTGACCAAAACAGGGACTCATTTGCTAGAAGTGGTCAATCAGTCTAGCGAGGGTTTTTTAAAACTTTGAGATCTGAATCTACTCTTCTCAATCTTCTCAATATCCTTCTTTGGGTTTTCATATCTGGATCTTTGTAAATCAACCCATAGGTACTCTCCAATGTTCTCCAAGGCTTGATGATAAGTTTGACAACTTTATACACTTTGAGAACTTCTTCCAATCTTTCCCTTTGATGTTCCTTCATCCTAAACCTAAAAGTCACACACAAAAGAGAGAGAAGAAATGTTGTTGGGTTAGTGAATAGGGGTTTTCCTTTGTCAAACCCTATTTTAGTAATCAAACCCTAAAATAGAATGAAATAGGAATGGAGAATGATGAATGAACAAAATATGACGTTACAACTCACCAATCCCTAGCAATGACATGCTACAAACATGTGTGAGATGGATCCAATGGATGTAGTTCGTGAACCTTTGTTGAAGATGATACATCTTTAATTGAACACTTGCTTGAATCATAAAACCCTACATCAAAATTGTTAGCTCAAAAACAAACATGATGCATGCAATCCTTGACATGATACTTAATGCTTGAACAATGCTCTAAAATGATTGATAATCTTCCCTTGAATGCTCTCGAATTCTCTTGTCAACACTTAAAGGCTCTTGTGAAAAAAAACTTTCTATAAGGATGAATACTTGAATGCTTGGGGTAAAAATGAGTGAAAGAACCTTGTATTTATACTTAAGTATACAAGAATTCCTGAAATTACAACACTACAAGCTAACATCATATCTAGGATGATAAAATCCCAACAAAAATTTTAATTAATTTTGATTTTGGGCCACATGAAACTCATTCACCCAAGGTGGCAAATGAGTCCCACCAAGTATAATTTTTAGAACCATTTTTAATAATTCTTAGAAAGGTGTGAAACTAGGTTCAGGACCCAAAAATCTGTGGGACTCATTCTCCCAAGGTGGTGAATGAGTCCTAGATTACTAAATCTAGGCCACACAAGCTGAAAACACCTGAATTATGATTGGGTATTGATCTGTGTCAGGATTAACCTCCAAAAGATGCATTAAATGGGGCTTTTGGATGAAAAATAAGGCCAATTAAAGCATAAGAAAGCCCAATTATTAATGAAAACCCTAAAAAAGTGTTAAAATGTGTTACAAAACTTTATAACAGTTGAAAAAAGGCACCAATAAGCTGATTTAGTTCACAAGGGCCCAAGACCTAATGTGAATATGTTAGACATATTACTACATTAAATCAAGGCCATGTTAGGGGAGACCTTTTTTTTCATTACATTGTGCTATTGTTTGTTGTTGTTAGATACCTATTTCAGTTTATTGATTTTCTATTTCATTTAATCTAATAGATATAGCTTATATTGGTTTCATTTCAAGTGCATGTTTCAATTGTCAATAGAATTAGATTACTGCGCTTTTGTTCCATTTCTAGCATTAGTTCATAGTTTTATAAGATTATATTAAAATTGGCATTCATTAGAAAACTACATTAAAACCAAATAACCATAAACTGATGAACCCCTTGGAGAAAGCCTAGTTATTTGAGTATGCCAAATCTCTTTTTCCAAGATAACCTCTCCTTGAATCCCTTTATTAGTGATTACTTTGACATGTTAGATGAAGTCATTGAGGAATTCATCTCACAAGGTTGATCCACTAAGGCTATTTATTGACTTTTAAAGAAAAATACATGGTGGAAATACCACTATTCTCCTTAGGCCATTCAAGAATGTCCTAGGACCCAAAATCAAATTGAGTATCAACCACAAAGGTGAGTCAATTCACAACAAGGACAACCTAGGAGGGGGTTCTTTAAGCTTTGATGGGTTAACCACCAAGATTTTTTTTGAAAAAGACAACTTAATAGTCAACTCAGAAAACCTAGTAATTCAAGCTAAATAATGAATGCAAATGATGAAATAAAGCAATAACAAGATAGGGTATATGTACCTAGGAAGTATATAAATGTGATGAGGATTCTAGAAATGAAAAAATACTGTAAAAATATGGTAGGGAGGACTAAGAGGAGGAATCTATACAAAATACCCTTGGGAGGACTCAGATGCCCTTGCTACCAACTTAGTTCCATCTTGAATGTCTAAAATATCTAAATGTGATCCTGAGGCTCAATGTCTACACTTCCTTTTTCTCATATCTCAGGTTCTAAAACTTCCAGATATGGCCTGTAGGTGACTTTTCATGAAGATGAAAACTTTGAAATGTAACTTTGCAACTTTTCACTCCAAATGATCTTCAACCTAAATTTTCTAATGCAAACATGCAAGAGAGCAAAAACTTGTTGATTGTTAGAAAATGGGGGTTTTCCTTGGTCAAACACCTTGTTGGTAATTAAACCTTGAAATGAAATTCAATAATGGAGGGAAATGATGAATGAACAAAGTATTATGTTGCAATTCACCAAACCCTTGTTATGGAATCTGCAAACTTGTGTAAAGTGGGTAGATTGAATGTAGATCTTCAATCAAAGGAATTCTTGATAGATCTTGACTTGAATTGCTTACTTGAATCAAAAACCTACATCACAAATGTTAGCTCAAAAACACACATCATGCAAGATCTTTGACATGATGCTTGAATCTTGATGATGGCTCCAAATGCTTGATGAATTTGTCTTGAATGCTCTTGTGAACTCAATTTTGTTGTTAGGAATGCTCTCACAAAAGTCTTGTTATGAAAATGAATGAAAGAACCTTGTATTTATACTTATCCATAATTAATATCTACAAATTACACCAAAACAAGCTGACATATGAATTCATTAATTAAAGGAGGCTAAATCCCTCAAATATTTAAAATTAAATCTTGAATATAACCTAAGGGGTACTAAGACGCTTTAGGTGGTGTCTCAGTCCCGAGGCATGAAACTTAGGGCACAAACTCCAAAAGGGGCCCAATTAAGGTTCCTTTGAAATTAGGGTCCCAAGACCTATTGGGGAAAAATATTCCCTAGATGGAATCTTAGTCCCGACTCAAAAATTAGGGACACATAGCTAGAATCATTAAATTATCATTTATCCTTTGATGATTGTCAGGATTATCCATAAAAATATATAATGTATTAGGCTTGTGAATTTAAAATAGGACCAATTAAGACGCAAATAGGGATAAATAAAGCAATGTGAGCCCAAATAAGTGTGAAAATGTAAGGGTATGCATTTTCCTAGACTACATTTATCCCCCACTTTAGTGAGAAAATGAACTTGCTTCAAACTCACACAAAAGTAGTCAACCACACAATCAAGAGGGGCTCAAATGTATGAATGCTAGTAATATAGGATGACAATAATCAAGAGGGTGACCAAGCCTCCAGGATCAAGATCCTATGAGAAACTAACATGGTCACAAAGGAACACACATGTAGATGATATATGAAGCCATAATCATATTGCAAAAATATGCCATCAAAGATAGAAAAAGAAAAAAAAGGAAAAAGAAAAATGTTATGGATCAAGCTTCGAATGGCCATCCAACATGTTGTGGACCAGGTCTAGGTTGTTTGTTCAAAATAGGTTTATAAGTGGAACACGTTGTCCACTATGCAAACAAATTGCATTCTCACAAGGTCTAGTAAAGCTAGTTGTTCACTAGGTGAGCCCCAAGGGGTCCATATCAAAGTCATACCCCCATTAATATTATAAGGACAAAAAGAAAATGCACACTCACAAGGGCTAGTGAAACTAGTTGTTCACTAGGTGAGCCCTAGGGGACCATATCAAAACCACCTCCATGACTTTAATAAGGTACAAAAAGAAAATCCATGCTCACAAGGGCTAGTGAAGCAAGTTTTTCACTAGGAGAGCCCCAAGGGACCATATCAAAGCCATACATCTATGAATTTAATAAGGTACAAAAAGAAAATGCAACAAGAAAGAGGGATTTCCAAAGGGATTTTGCATAATTTGTGTGAGGTCTTAATCTTAGGGGACATCATTCCTACTGTCTCCAAGAGATGACCAATCAAAGGATAAAAGATTCACATCTTATGGAATGCAATGTATTGCATCATCACTAAGAGGAATGCAATATGCTGAGATAGATCATGCTCTTGAAGGAAATTACTCCCAATGTCACCACAAAGAGAAAAACACATCGCATGAAGTAATAAAATCACATCAAGGAACATGAAAAAAATGCAAATGAAATTGCGCAAAATTAATACCAATATAATGCCAATGTATGCCTCCACTTTAAAGAAATTTCTAAATACCATTTTGTGAGAAATTACTTTAAAGTAGCAAATGATAAATGCTTAAAAAAAGGACATGAGAGCTTATTTGGAAATCCTTATGCCAATTCATATGTTTCCAATAAGCTATGTCGTGGAAAGGGATTTCCCCTAAAAAATAGTATGTCACATGTGAGCCAACTTAAGGAATATCATACACATCCTAAGCTTGCTCCCATATGTACATGAAAGGTGGTCAAATAGCCAACAGAGACAACAACAAGTGACATACAAGGAAAAGGCTATCCAAACACTTGCACCCACTTAGTGCAGGACAAGGGTGAGCCTAGAATAGATGATGATATGGTGCTCCTTGCAAAAGGGAGATTATTCACAATGGTCATAAAACATGCAAAAAAAAGTATAGTATGATCCTATAACTATTACATGGCAAGGAGCAACAACTAAGGTTATTTATTACGATGAGTAAATAAAGTTTCAACTTGATACATATTTAATGTGATATCTATCGGTTTCAGATGCATCAAATTTAAAGTTGTCTTGGAAGAATCTTGTGAAATAGTGCTGACATTGAATGAAGGCTTGCTTATCTCTTTTGAGGGATAATAACCAAGAAATTTAGTCGTTTATTGTGCGTTAGGCTCTACGGGGATATGGATAACTTGTTATATAGCACCACATCATTTTCCACTATACCCAACTTGTTTCAAAATCACATAACCTTTTCCATAGAGATTTTTCACTCTTTTTGAATTAGGTGGTTATTCATATTTATATTTTTTCATGTGTGTTGTCACTCCTTCTAAAGTGGTTGAATTGAATGTTTTTGACATTACATTTTTTTCTCTTCCCTTTTTAGATTCTTTTGTTATGATCATGTATTCCCCCATGATTGTAGAAATGAAATCAAAGGTTTTTGAAGCCTCTTTCAATAAATTTGTGGCTTGTTCTATTTTCTTTTCTCTTTCTTTATTTTGTATGGGTTCGACATGGGTGGTTGGTGTTAAGGGATATCTAGTGTGCATAATGTCAAAGGGCTTATCCTTACTTTCAAGGCCTCCTAGTGAAGTGAAGTCTAAGTTCACTTCATCATCTTCATCTAAGGAAATAATATTACTGGGTATATGCAGGATCATGATGGGCCAAAAAGTGGCAATATGATGGGTATGTGGCTGACGACTTTTTTTTTACCCAAAATTGATGAAACAAAAAGGGTTTTTAGAGGAGATTCTCAGCTTTCCACCAATATAAATTATGATTTATTTTTAATTTAATAAATTATTAATATTCATTTTCTATTTGAATTATAGGCATAAGGAAAAATTTAATGACTAGTGTAAGAAAACCTAACCATATGGGGTCGACTATTCAACAAAATTCAATGATTCAAGGTGTTTTTCATATAAAAGATACAACCAGTAATAGATCAATAGATAAATAGACTGAGGAACTAGGTTTAAAGACAAAGGCTAAAATCATTTAGTGAAAAAAATGCTTGTATAGAACACTAAACCCTAATCCAAGTCAAATCAACATACATCTGAGAAATTTCGTTCTCAAAGATCAATGGAACATGATAGTTTAATGAGGATTCCACTAGTGGATCTGAATGGGGATGCATGCCTCTTCATATCTCATAGTTGAAGTAGACCAAACAAAAGGAAACAAAAACCAAGAAGATTTTCAGGATAGGGCAAGCATACACAACCAAAATAAAACACACCAAACCTATATATAATAATTACAATATTTTATAGTATATATGGAAAACAACCTATTTCAAGAGAAATAGGGCTTCAAGAATTTTCCATGTATTGGAAGCTCAAGAAGTTAACCTATTAATGATTGCAAGGAGTATGAATCCTCTCTATGTGTATTTGCAATCATATATGGGCCCAACCAAAGAGGGTTGAATTTTCCATGTTTTCCTTTATCATCTAACCTTGTGTTCCACATCAAGACCATGCTTCCCACTTCAAACTTCCTTTCAATGGATTTCTTATCATATAGATTCTTAACTTGAAGTTGTAGCTTTTCATTTCTTTTATGAGCTTCTCTTCTAGTTTTATCAAGCTCAGCTAACTCCCCCATTCTATGTTGCATCTCATCATAGATGTCTTTGTCATATTCCTAAACAAAATTGTAAGTTTTCAACAAGTTGTTGTGGGTTATCCTTGCTTCTATTCCATACACAATGTTGAATTGATATTTTCCAATAACTTTGTTGACAATAGTCTTATCAGCCCATAATGCAAGTTACAACTTTGAATCCCATGCCTTTTTTTTCATCTCAGTCATTTGCTTGATGATCATCATCAAACTTGTATTGTTGGAATTTTCTTTTCCATTTCCTTGGCGATGATAAGGGGATGAGTAAGAGATGTGTATTCCATGCTTGCTTCAAAAATTAGTGAACTTGTCTAATCTGAAACACATGGCATTGTCAAAAAAAAAAAATTTCTCGAACTCCAAATCTACTCAATATGTTCATAAAAAATTCAATTACTACTTTACTTGTTTCCTTCCTTGTGGGGATTAATTCCACCCACTTTGAAAAATAGTATGTTGCAACAAGTATCCAAGGGTTCCCCCCACTAGAATTCTCTGACATTTCCCTAATAAAGTCAATGCCCCATTGTTGAAAAGGAGCCTAAACTAAAATCTGTCTAATTGGCAGATTTAGAAGAACTTCAACTTGTCAGTGAATCTTTGACATGCATCATATTTCTTGACAAATCTGTGAGTATCCTTAAACATTTTTGGCCACCAAAATCCTTCCCTTAGTATTTTATGAGTAGTTGTCTTCACCATTTAATGACCTCCACATGCTCCATTGTGCATTTCATTTATTCTGAGTTCTTCTGCCTAATCCCCATCCACACACCTAAGCAATACACCTTTTGGGATTCTCCATAAAATTTCATTATCAATAATGATGTATTTAATAGCCTAAAACTTTAAGGTTCTTCTCTAGTTATTCGGCATGCCTTCAAGACATTGCATAGTTTGCAAGTATTCCACAATTCTCCTATACCACCCATAGGTCCGCATGTCACACATAGGTGCAACATTTACATGTTCTACTTGATTTATTTGGTTTCCTTCTAAGTTTGTTTCAACCATCAACTTAGTCAAACCTTGACCTTTTACTAGTTTTGTAATTTGAACATCAATATTAAACTCCTGGATCTTATGATCCATCTACATCTTTAGCCTATGGTTTCATGTTGGGTAAAAATATCCTTGACTACAACAATTGGAACATATGCCACCATAGTTGCTCCCATTAGATATGTTCTAAAATTTTTTACAACCTTAACTAATGTGTAGGCTTTATTTTTTGTAATGTCTTATTTACACTCAGTAGCCTACAAAGACTTGCTAAAGAAAGAAATAGGCTACTTAAAGCCTTCATTATTTTTCTACAGTAGTACTGGGTATGTGTAGGATCATGATGGGCCAAAAAGTGGCAATATGATGGGTATGTGGTTGACAACTTTTTTTTACCCAAAATTGATGAAATGAAAAGGGTTTCTAAAATAGATTCTCATATTTCCACCAATATAAATTATGCTTTACTTTGAATTTAATAAGTAATTATTATTCATTTTCTATTCAAATTATGACTAAAGTCCTGATTGATAGACTGATTGAAAAACATTTATAGATTTCAAAGTGTATCACATTTTTGGAATCCAAAAAATGTGTCACATTCTATGCTTCATATACTATAGGATTAAAGAAAGAAAAATTTAATTTCATGAAGTTTTGACCAAGTTAAGATGGTCAGACATATGAGTTTTTTATATTTTTAAATTTGTAATAAAAAATCATAATTAATTATTTACTTGGAAAAAAATTACAAAAAAATATGCATCACATTAGGACATGAGTCCTCTACTTATATCTAAAATATTATAAAAAAATATTATCATTTTATTATGGTTAGGGTGGTCAGACAGACACCCACTTCTTATTTTTTTCCTAAAATTTAAGTACTACTGCATTGAAATTTTAGATTTTCACCAAATAGATTTCCTTTTTTTTAAACAAACCTAGTAGTTTAGAAACTACATTCAATTTTCTACAGATTCTAATCTTACATATTTTTAAAATAATATAGATAACTTATTCAAAATTTTAAGTAAAGTTGTCTAACTCTGATTTTTCTTGTTTTTTTGCAACTTAAGGGCCTATTTTTTCCATGATGATCCTGCACATACCCTACTCCTGCAACAATATGAAAGAAAGGAAAAGTAAATAATTGAAATGGATTTGAGTAATCTAGAGACTTGAGAAAATAAGCCTCCATGATGGCATGTTTTATATCTTGAAAGGATTTGGTGGTCTCTTATGTCCATGCTATCTTTTTTCCCTTTTTCAACATTTTGGAAATAGGTTTGACAATCTTAGCAAAGTTGGTGATAAATATTCTTACAAAATTGATTTTCCCAAAGAAGGATTGGATTTCCTTTACATTTTCTAGGTTGTGTAATTTTATCTATTAATCCTACATGCTCATGATCAATCATGACCCCATCTTTAGAGGCAATGTGGCCTAAAAAATTACCTTCCTTAACCCCAAAAATGCACGTCTTAGGATTCAAGGAAATTCCATACTCCAAAGCTCTAATAAATATCTTATCCAAATGTGTACAATGATCCTCTTCCTTTTTGCTATGTGTTGTGAGTTCATCTTGGTATATGTCTAGGAATAAACCAATAAAGTCAGCAAATGCCACAACTATAGCTCCTTGAAATGTAGCACCAACATTGATTAAACCAAAGGACATTCTTACATACACATAGGTTCCCCATGGTGTAGTGAATGCAGTCTTATATTGTTTAGATTCTCTTACCATAACTTGGTTATATCCTGTGAAGCCATCCATCATTGATAACAACTCACACCCTGTCACCTTCTACAACATAGCCTCCATATTAGGCAGTGGGTAATTGTCTTTTAAGGATGATACATTCAAGTTTTTAAAATACATGCAGAGTCTTAGGTCACCATTCTTCTTCCTAACTGGAACCAAATTAGAAACCCATGAAGAATGTCTTATATGCTTGATAATTCTATCATCCATTAACTTTGTGAGTTCTTGCATTTTAGGCTACAATGTTTGATTTATTGGCCTCTACTTCTACCTAAAAGGTTTGGCATCTAGTTTCAAGTGTATCTCATGTTGAAAAAGATCTTCCCTATAAGCTTTTAGGTCATCATATGACCAAGAAAACACATGTCTATATTTTCATACTAGAGAAATCAACATGGTTCTAATATGTGGTTTCATTTTCTTCCCTTATCATTTATCTTATCAAGGCCATCAAAAACCCTTTCCAATGCAACAAACACCTTAGGAATCTTGTTTGTTTTTAATTGTACAACTTCATTGCGAAAAAAATGTTTCTTTACCATCAAAATCCACCACCAATTCCCTGAAGTCTATTTCCTGACTTTCATATTGATCAATGCATTACAAGAATTTCAAAATATCCTTATCATCATCAAATACTTTCCAATTACAAATATTATCAGGCATTGTAGGCTGAGTTTGCATGTCTATGTTTGAAATACTAGTAAAAGTGATATCATATGGTCTGATAGCAATTTTTTCTAACAAATCAACAATTACATTCCTTCCTCTCTCTAGCCAATCAATGTTAAATGCATGAAAAGCTTCAATGGTATCCCAAACTATGTTACTATATTTCTTAAGTATTTTATTTTTGGAAATAAACCTCAACCTAACTTGGGATATCACTAATTCAGAATCACCCAATACTTTTAGCATTTTAATGCCATGCTTTGAAGCTAACCTTAAACCAAGTAGCAAAGCTTCATATTCAATGAAATTTTTTGTGTAGGTGAATTTCAACAAGAAAGATTATTTGAATGTCTTACCTTGTGGGGATATCAAGATAACTCCTGCACCTGATCCCTCCTTGGAACAAGCTCCATCAAAATACATGGTCTAGAGAGAATATTCTTGTGACACATCTATGACTTCTCTATCAAGTGGTGCAGGCCAAACTTTTTCTTCTTGATGTAGTTCTTCAACTCTAAAAGTATCCAA
Organism: Sequoia sempervirens; assembly: GCA_007258455.2. Taxonomy (NCBI): domain Eukaryota; kingdom Viridiplantae; phylum Streptophyta; class Pinopsida; order Cupressales; family Cupressaceae; genus Sequoia; species Sequoia sempervirens. The sequence goes on along the minus strand of VDFB02271358.1, from coordinate 1,077,911,503 downwards.
ACTAGTATCCACAAAATGAATTCTCATTAGTTCTCCTGCATACTCAATCATATGGCGATCTCTTCATTCTCTAACAATCCTAACATCCTTTTCATCAATAGAAAGGGTAGCATATGATAAATCAACTCAAGGAATTCTGCAAGCTTGTATGGGACCCTATTAATCAATCCTATGACTGGTACTTCTCTTGAATCCATAGCATAACACTTTCCATAAGTGCTATATATTTTCAGACCCATTTCCTTCATAATTTCCACTGGCATAACATTAGAAGAGGCTCCTGAATCAATCATGTAATTCTTGAGCAACTCCCATCAATAATCAAACTCAGAAAAAATGGATTGACTTGGGCATGCAGTAATTGTAGTTCCCAAGTATATTTGAGGGTTTTCACTAATTAATCCTTCCACTTCATCACTCTTTTCTTGATTTTTTCTCACTTTAGGTGGATCAATCACCATCTTATCATTAGAGGCCATAGCTAGACCATTAATGAGGGAAACTACCTTGATTTAATTTTTATCAATCATCATCATCTTCAAGAATGGGACTATAACCTTAACTTGAGAAAACATTTGAAACATGTCCAAAGTAGCATAATTTGGTAATTTAGGAGGTATTATATCCTGATTCATTATTTTATCATTTTATTTTTCACTCTTTTCAGCACTATGCATTTGCTCTTTTTCCTTTACAGCTGGGGAAATAACTTCCCCATCTACCTTGACATTATCAAACGTTTTACACCAAATTCTAGCTCCTTTACCTTCTTTTGGTTTCACCTCATATTTATTTGTTTATGTCTTGTTCCCTTTGTCATCTACCTTCTTTTCATTGATGAACATGCTACCGAGATTACCCTAATCACCATTCATTACTTTGTTTCTCAGATTATTAGTATTCCTTGCTTGAGTAGCCAATACTATTGCCATATTTTAGATTTTTTCATTTGATGGTCTTCTCAAACAAATGTCATCTAATTCAAGATTGTAAATGTTGCAGTCACTATCTCTCTCTTCATCTAAGAACACTTGTTGGTGGTATACACTCACTTCCTACCTTTGGACATCCACCTCACCTCTACAAGGCTCATCATCAGAATAATAATCATTGTAGAAATTTTTTGATGTAGTCATGAGCACATTTAAAATTTCATCTTGATCATGTGGGGGTTAAAAACCTCCTTGATCATCTTGTCACTGCTCTACAGATCTTGTAACAACACATTGTTGTGATGAATGAGGTAATTGACATACTATGCACCACGGAAAATCTTCAGTGACATTCATAGAATGTTTTACAATGGGTCAGGTGTGCCTTGAGCTTGAAATTTTTTCTCATTATTGTGAATTGGATTTCCATTGTGCCAATTAGTGTGATAGGGATAATCTTGCAACCTAGGTGGCCTATCATTCCTTTGGAAATGAGGTTTCTCATTCTTTTCCACCTTCTACAAGAAAATAACAATTGGAACCAATTTTTCATCAGGAGCTGCAACTTTGCCAGCTCTTTTATTCTGAGTTCTAGGATTCTTGAAATTTTTAAGTTCATAACTTCTCCCTACCTTACCCAATGCTCTTTTATTGTTTTCTATGTGGACTACCATTTTATAAGCATCTCTTAGATTATATGGATCTTTGTCTCTAGGTAAGTAACATATATTTGAATCAAATGCATTATAATGCACCACTAAGCATGCATTCTCATTTGGCATTAAATAAGCTAGAACTCTATTCATGGCCTTCTAAAACCTTGCATTAAATTAATTTAACATTTCATTCTATCCTATTTTTATATGTTGAAGTCATTTAGCATAAAGCTAGGAGCGATCTTGTGTCCATATTTCTCTCTAAGAACTCTGTAGAAGGAATCTTTTGAATAAATGATTGCATTAGGAAATATTTTGTACTAATATCTAGCATCTTCAGTCAATGATTTCGTGAAATACTTAATTGCAACATCATCACCCCACAACTCAAAATATTCAACAAAACTCTTAAAAGCTTTCAAATGATCTTCACCACTGAATGCATTGTAATAAGTGAAATTAGGTAAATAATTTCTTACATTATCAGGAACATGATTTGGATACCCTGGGATTCTATCAAAGCATAATTTCCTATATCTATCAATAGGAACTTGTCTTCTTGCAAAGGGTTCCTCATGTTCATTTTTGTTGCCATGATTCCTTCTCCAATAATTGTTTTTAGTCCTTCCAGTGTCAACTACTCTTGGTTGGGGATCATGTTGATCATGTTGTTGATTAGTCCTAGCCTTATTTATGGCTGTGAAGACAAAGTGGTATGGTTTTAATTTGAAAAAAATGGTTATCATTTGAATGGGGATTTGAAGATGATGCATGGGGATGAGGGATTTGGGTTTCAGGAACATAAGCTTTTATGGTAGATTCCAAGAAACCTAGTTTCTTCTTCATCTTTGTGTTCGTAGCTAATAGTTCCATCTCCTTCACTCTTTTTTGCAACTCATTTTTTTTTGTTAACCTCTCAACCAATGAAACAAAACTATTTTGTGCTATGTCCCACTGAGAGGAACCTCCCTCATTTATCTTTATATCCCTGATTGGTTTCTTTCCCTTATCAAAAGTATGGGAAAAACATTTGTATTACTAGGGATAGGATCAACTTTAATAGAAGCTTTCATAGCAGAATTGGTCTGTGTATTTACATAATAATTGTTGGCTGAGGTAGTTATAGGCTCCCTATGTACAACCTCTCTCACTATAGGACCAGTTGTATGGGTAGATTGAGTTGCTAATTATTCTAGTTCTTTCATTTGCTCAACTTTTCTCCATAGCATATCTCTCTCAACCATAGCTCCCCTTATCCTTTCTTCTTTCTCTATATCCCTCCTTCTCCTCGACTCATCTAATCTTAATTGTTATCTTCTAAGCTATTGAACATAATTGAATATTTCATCCTCTCCTAGTAAGGTGTTATCAAAATATGATGTCTCTACAATTTCTCCATAATTACGGGCATATTCATCAAACCGAGTCAACAAGTCATGAGGAAGAGGAGTGTTTGTGTTATAAGTTGAGGCAAAATTCCCTTCAACCCTAGAAAAACTAGCATTTACATTATCTTGTTGTATCCTTTCCCTCTCTCTTCTCTATTTAGTTGTTAAGCCTTTATTTGAATGTTGCTCACTCACAACAGTTTTCATTGTAACTTTACCTCTTTTAAGAGATGCATCATCACTTAACTCTAACAAATTTATTTCAAGTTCATAACTATAATTAGAATGAATTTCATGCTCAGGAGTTGGATGAGGTGTAGACTCACTTGTTCCTGTATCCTTTGCTTTCCATTTTTCATGACTTTGGCAATTTTCCCTCCAATATTTTCTCTAGATGTTTCTTCATATTGGCACGGGTTCCCCACATTTATGGTTCTACTTTCTTTTCTCTTATCAAAATTTTCAATTTTCTTATATTTTTAAACTTAATCTCTTTGATAACTTAAGGTGTTGGCACACATAGGTGCAGAGACTTCAGAGTCACCACCCAAATTTATTGGGATGAATTTCTAGAGATGGTGCTATAACTTTATGCAAAATTTTACAAGACACTTCACATTCACATGAGATTTAACATTAACCTTTACAGACTCAAACATGATTTTGCAAATATGAGGCAATATGGGTTGAACTTTGAGCAACGAATTCTAAAAAAAGAAATGATAGGAAATCTAGAACAAATATGAGCAATGGCTAACAAAAAATTCAAATAGACTGACTCTATAAACATCACTATAAATCATAATGATCCTAGACAAAGAACTCTAGAAAACAAATATTTTATCAAATTTCAATCCTTAGGAGAGTTACCAATCTATTGGTTGTTTTAAAGAACCAAATAAATCTCGTTGAGCATCTATGAATTTTCTAGATTCAATTCTTGAATACTCAAGAGGTGATTGGACAACAAATGAGAGGAAGCTAGAATACTTCCCTCCTACACCTTGGGCTTTGCAAAACTTGTGAGGGTGATCCTAGAATGTGTATCCTACAATCTTCTAAACAGTTATATCACACATTATATATTAAACAGATATATTCTCACTGAATTGCTAAATAGATGAAATCCTCCAAGAAACTGACACTTCCTTTAATAGGATTAAACATATAAAGCTAAGAATACCACATAATACCAAATACACACAAGATAAATCAATTTTAAACTTTTTTATGAATATTTTCCTCTTGAAATGAAACATTAGAACCATAGGAAATGCACTAACATGTATTAGATCAATGTCTTATCTTAGGGCAGTGAGTCAAATCACAATAAATTGAACTATAAGGTAAATTTAATTTCAAACAACCATGATCTCTATGCAATTGCATTGCAACACACATATCAAATGCTTAGATTCTATGACTAGTTATCAAATCCACTAAATACTCATACAAACTCAAGTTTTAATTAAGGTATTTTAACTGATTCATTAAATCAAATCTAGAATTAAAACATAATTCACTGCAAAGCACAATGAAAATTAATGAATGATGATTGATCAAGTTTTCATTAATAATTTGTATGAAATGTTACAGATGGAGAGACAATAGACTCAAAGTTTTGCGCTATTCATTTAGACATGCTTAAAAAACCACACAATTAAAAAACTTTATTTAGTTGACTCAAAACCTAAGATATAGACTCAAAACATATTTTCTCTGTGTTATCTCTTTGCATTTCTAGATCTAGAATTCAAAAAGAGACCTACACTAATGGCCCTAAATTCCCTTTGATAAGAAACAAGGGAGAAAAAAAAGCTTTAGGCTAAAAGTACATTTGTCACATTTTCATTTGACTGCTATAACATATATTTCCTTTAGAGTTACATTTGCATTCTTAGATGGAGGGAAACATATATGAGACAAAATTTATTCCCATTTATTGAAGAAGATACACCTGCTTTCCAAAAGGAACTTTTATGTGATGTAACAACTTTACAATGTCTTCTTCATGAGCCAAAAAGTTAACCATGTCCATTCCCAGCCAACAAATATTCAAAAAGCATGAAAAGAAATGGAAAGAAAGAAAAATAATTCATCCAATTCATCATTTATGTTATCACCCTTTCTAATAGGGAGAGAACAATATTTTGCAATACTTCAACATTTGAGAAATATCTATAGTCAACATTGGAGCATGCATTGTTAGTTGTGCAGCTATAGTAGTAGTCATTTTTGTTGCCCTCCTGACAATTACTGCTCCAATATCATTTTCCACAGATTTTATGACATTAGGATTTCTCGTGTTGGGAACCATAGACCAAATGGAAAGTGTATGCAACTTGGGGCTAAAACCTAAGCTAAATATCTTACTTTCAAAAACCTCCTCATATACAGAGGCATCAGGATCCTTCCTAATTTCATCTATTGCAATAGCAGATGATATCTCACATTTGGGAAACAAGAGTGCTCCACTTCGTTTCACCAATGCCCTTGCTTCTTCTAGTGACATATTAGAAATTTCTTGTATTGTTTTATTTTCCTCCTTTTCAACTTCTTGCAAGGAGGGGTCAACTTTCTCCTTCACTTCTTCAATTCTTCTTTTAATGTTAGAGATTTTGACATCGAAGAAAAAATCCTTGAATTCTTTGGTCTTGATAAATGTATCATCACACATAAAATCAACATAGGATTTTATTCTGGCATCGTCATCCTCAGCCTCATTGTATACCCACTTTACAACCTTGCTAGGGGGAACCACTATATTCAATGTATCATCCCTATCTTCAAGGAAATCTTGATCCACTTCCTGTTCCACGGGAATGTGCTCTCTAGATTCCTTTGGGACTTGAGCCTCACCAATCTACTCACTCTCTAAGTAAGTCACTAATGGACTGACTACATGTTGTCCACTCATCTCTCTTTCTTGCATATGGATGCTTGGAGCTAAAGATTTAGATGACTAGATCCTTAACTAAGCATCATGGTTCTCTTTGGCCACCTTGGCTTTAACCTCAACATGCTTCACTTTCTCAAAGAATTTTTTTCCACTAAAGTCACCAAGAATTAATTTCTCCTTCACGAACTTATCTTCCACTTTTGAATAAGGAATGACATAGAAAGGGTTCTCCTTTAGCATCTTCTCTTTAATTGCACATATCTTTCTTCGTGCATTCTTCCTTACATTAACTTCTTCATTAGTAGATAAATTCCTAGTCACATCATACTAAAAGATGAACTGATAGTGATTTCCTCCCAATCCCTTGGCTCTTCTTTCAATATAGATCACCTCCTCAGGGTCATTGAATCTACTAACCTCTTGACTTAACCTGTAGTTTTTTAGAAGAGATCCAAACCTCTCAATACCCTCATTTGAGGTGCAACTAGATTATGAAAATGCCACATCAAGGTTCATAAGGGATGCCTTTCTTGTCTGTCTAAAGTGCTCCTTGTCTAGGCCATCCATCTGCCACATTGTTTCTATAAATGCTTGTCTATCTAACACATAAATTGGAAATTTGTGAGGTATCAATGTAGTTCCATAAACCCTAATTTTGTAATTGGTATGAAGGTACCAGTATCCCCAATTGAATTTTTGTTTAGTGTCCTCCTCATACTCCAATGGCCTCGACACTTCCTTGACACATTTTGAAATTATTTACACGAGCTTCAAACCCAACTACTCAAGCACCGAGAATTTGAAAACATTACAAAACATATTGTAATTAGAATTTGGACAATGCACATCCCAAATATGTGTCCACATCTGCATCGAAAATTCATTGTCCATGTCATCTTCTCTTTAGTTGCACATATCTTTGTCCATGCATTCTTCCTTACATTAACTTCTTCATTAGTACATAAATTCCTAGTCACATCCTACTGAAAGATGAACTGATAGGGATTTCCTCCCAATCCCTTGTCTCTTCTTTCAACAGAGATCGCCCCCTCAAGCTCATTGAATCTACTAACCTCTTGACTTAACATTAGTTGTTTAGAAGAGATCCATACCTATCAATACCCTCCTTTGAGGTGCAACTAGATTAAGAAAAATCCACATCAAGGGTCACAAGGGATGCCTTCCTTGTCTTTCTGAAGGGCTCCTTGTCTAGGCCATCCATCTGCCACATTGTTTCCATAAATGCTTGTCTATCTGAAACATAAATTGGAAATTTGTGAGGTAGCACTGGGGTTCCATAAACCCTGATTTTGTAATTGGTATGAAGGTACCAGTCTCCCCAATTGAATTTTTTTTAGTGTCCTCCTCATACTCCAATGGCCTCGACACTTCCTTGACACATTTTGAAATTATTTACATGGGCTTCAAACCCAACTACTCAAGCACCAAGAATTTGAAAAACAGTACAAAACATATTGTAATCAGAATTTGGACAATGCACATCCCAAATATGTGTCCACATCTACATCAAAAATTCATTGTCCATGTCGTCTTGTCTTTAATTGTACATATATTTCTCCATGCATTCTTCCTTACATTAACTTCTTCATTAGTAGATAAATTCCTAGTCACATCCTACTGAAAGATGAACTGATAGGGCTTTATTCCCAATCCCTTGCCTCTTCTTTTAACAAAGATCACCCCCTCAAGGTCATTGAATCTAGTGACCTCTTGACTTAACCTGTAGTTGTTTAGAAGAGATCCAAACCTCTCAATACCCTCCTTTGAGGTGCAACTAGATTATCAAAACTCCACATCAAGGTTCAGAAAGGATTCCTTTCTTGTCTTTCTAAAGTGGTCCTTGTCTAGGCCATCCATCTACCACATTGTTTCCATAAATGCTTGTCTATCTGAAACATAAATTGGAAATTTGTGAGGTAGCACTAGGGTTCCATAAACCCTAATTTTATAATTGGTATGAAGGTGCCAGTCTCCCCAATTGAAATTTTTTTTAGTGTCCTCCTCATACTCCAATGGACTCGACATTTCCTTGACACATTTTGAAATTATTTAAACGGGCTTCAAACCCAACTACTCAAGCACCAAGAATTTGAAAACATTACAAAACATATTGTAGTCAGAATTTGGACAATGCACATCCTAAATATGTGTCCACATCTGCATTGGAAATTCATTGTCCATGTCATCTTCACTTTAATTACATATATATTTCTCCATGAATTCTTCCTTACATTAACTTCTTCATTAGTAAATAAATTCCTAGTCACATCCTATTGAAAGATGAAATGATAGGGCTTTCTTCCCAATCCCTTGGCTCTTCTTTCAATAGAGATCACCCCCTCAGGGTCATTGAATCTACTAACCTCTTGACTTAACCTATAGTTGTTTAAAAGAGATCCAAACCTCTCAATAACCTCCTTTGAGGTGCAACTAGACTATGAAATCTCCACATCAAGGTTCACAAGGGATTCCATTCTTCTCTTTCTAAAGTGCTCCTTGTCTAGGCCATCCATCTGCCACATTGTTTTGATAAATGCTTCCCTATCTGACACATAAATTGAAAATTTGTGAGGTAGCACTAGGGTTCCATAAACCCTAATTTTGTAATTGGTATGAAGGTACCAATCTCCCCAGTTGAATTTTTGTTTAGTGTCCTCCTCATACTCTAATGGCCTCAACATTTCCTTGAAACATTTTGAAATTATTTACGCAGGCTTCACACCCAACTACTCAAGCAACAAGAATTTGAAAAAATTGCAAAACATATTGTAATCATAATTTGGACAATGCACATCCCAAATATGTGTCCACATCTGCATTGGAAATTCATTGTCCATATCATCTCTTTCTCTTAACCTTATATAATTTCTCATCACCTTTTAATCTTCCATAGTAGTAAATTCATCAATAGAGAATAGTTTTTGCAAGACAATGTACGAGTGGCATCTTTCAACTTCACTAGGTCCTCATGCAAATGCTCAGCAATGTAGGAAGCATAATTCCAAATCATGTTCTGATACTTTCCGTGAATATCAATCACTAATGTCATAAGGGATATATCCATACTAATGTCATAATCCTTATGCAAGACTTGAAATATTGCATTATAGGTGTTCTTGAGGTAGTCTTCAAAGTTAGCAGAATCAAATGGTTCCATTTTAAGAGGGGTAAAATGTGCACCATTTTTCTTCAATTCATGCCTCCTATGTATAGGCAATAGACCCTTCTTCTACAAAAATTTATTTTGTTCATACTCATTGTACAATTTGTAGAAATTAATGGATTTAGAGGCAGATGGATTTAGTTGAAATGCTTACATTATCTGGCTTGCTGAGATTTGCAACATGGGAAAAAAGGTTTGGGAATCTCTTAATTGTTATGTCCAGTGGGTCATAGCATCTGGCCAATTCCAACATCAATTCTTCCTCCACAAACACATTTGGGCACACCAAATTTCCTATGTCACACGCCCATATGTTGCAGGTAGGGCGGTTAGAATTTCTTCTTTTGAAACTATAGTAAAAAAAATTCCAACCACTTTATGGCACTGCAATATCACAAATCCTAGAGGAGAAATCCTCAAAATGGGTAGTTAGGACACCCTCACTAGTCTTTCTCTTCCCCACCATCTTCTTTACCTCCTAAGTTGAGTCCTTAGGGGGTTCCTCCATGAACCTAGGATGATCCTTCTTTACAGTTCTTTTTTTTATGCTATTATTACTTTAGGCTTGGGCTGGTTAACATGGGGTTTGGTTTTGTTAGCCCATTTCTTTGTAGGTTTTCTTTTAGTTCTAGCTCTATACCCACTAAGATCACTCATTATTACTTCATAGTAAAACTAGGGTTTTTCAAATAATAAGAGATTACACCTTAAGCTCCTTAAACTCATAGGGTTTGAAATAAAAAAACAATAATTCTATCTTATCTACCCCAAACCCTATGAGTAACAACTTGAATTTCTTCTGAGCAGACAAAAATGATGACTTTGAACACAAACCCTAGCAAATTATAGCATTTCCCAAACTACTCAATACATGAACTACCACAGGGGCCAAGATATTAACTTACCTAGGAGAATAGTTGGTTGTTCTTTGGAATTCATCTTATCAGGAGCCTCTCTTTCATCACTTCTCTACTCAGTTGGTTCCTCTGCTCACATCAATTGCAATTGTAAAAGAAAGTACTCAACTGCCTCCTAATACCCCATAATTGAATTGTATTCATCATTAATGGTTGATGGATTGTTTGCACGAGTGAGTTGACAAGTAGTCATTCTAGTTTGAACCCCAATTTTTGATATTCTAGATTTAAAACATGATCAACGATCCTCCTTTACCATCACCCACACTTTTTACAATGATGCTTTCAAACAATGATGGAATCCTAAGCAATTTCTACATAGCCATCAACTAACCCATAGTACAACATGGACCCCATCGCTCACTATATAGAAAAGGAAAGAAGCTTGAAGCGTTTAAGCGATAGGCGATGTAGAGGAAAAAAAGACCCATTTCTCATTTCTATTGTGATCTTGAAAGTGGATTAAACTTCAATGATGGACAAGCACTTATGTGATTGAGAATTTGAACATGTAAATAAAATGTTTTAAGAAAGGAGGCCTACTAGGACAACACATGATAAGGTCATAGATGGATAGAAAACACCCACTTTAAAGGATGTATGGTTGAAAAAGGCTGATAAATCAACCTTGTAAAATAAAAAAAATCAAGGACCAAGGCACAAGGAAAAATTCAATGACTCGTGTAAGAAAACCTAACCATATGGGGCTAATTATGCAATGAAATTCAATGACTCAAGTTTTTTTTCATAACCAGGGTACAACCAGTAATAGATCAATAGATAAATAGACCAAGGAACTAGGTTTAAAGATAAAGGCTAAAATACTTCAATGAAAAAAAATGCTCTCATAGAACACTAAACCCTAATCCAAATCAATTGAATAGGCATCTAGGAAATTTCCTTCTCACAGATTAGTAGAAAATGAAAATTTTATGAGGGTTCCACCAAAATGCTCTTGAATGCTCTTGTAAACACTTGAGTGCTCTTGTGAACACAAAATTGCTATAAGAATTCTCATTTAACTTGCTAGGTGTAAAATGAGTGAAAGAAACATGTATTTATACTTAATTATGCAAAAATTATTGAAATTACAATGCTACAAGCCAACATCAGATATGGGAGGATCAAATCCCACCAAGAATTTGAATTAATTTCAGTTTTGGGCCACACAAGACTCATACACCCAAGGTGGCATATCAGTACCATTAGGCATAATTTGTGGGACCAAATTTAAAAATACTTAGAAAGGTGTAAAATCAAGATCAGGGCCCAAAATCGTAGGTGCAACTCATAAACCCAAGGTGGTGTATGAGTCCCATACCACCAAATCTATGTCACACAATGTAAAAACACTTGAATTATGATTGAATTTTTATTTTTTCCAGGATTATCCTTTAAAGGATTCATTAAACGAGGCTTGTGGATGAAAAATAAGGCCAATTAAAGCTTAAAGAAGCCCAATTATTAATGAAAACCCTAGAAAAGTATGAAAGTGTGTTACAACTCTTTACAACAATCTAAATAAGGTAGGATTAGGTTTATTTAGTTTACAAGGGACCAATACCTAATTTGGGTGTGATAAACACATTACAACACTAATTCAAGGAATCATTAAGCTCAATTTTATAAGGAGCACCCAAAAAATTGTGAAAATGTCATCAACAAAATTTTACACCACTACATTTAGTCCCCACTTTAGTGATAGGATGAACTTGCTTCAAAATAAAACTTGAGTAGATGAATTCACATCAAGAGGGGTCCAAATGCATTGATTCCTGTAAGATAGGATGAAAACAATCAAGAGGGATGATCAAGCCCCCAGGATCAAGATCTCATGACAAACCAACATAGGCACAAAAGAACTGAAATGAAAATGATATAAAGAGAATCATAAAGATACAATAATACACTACCAAAGATGATGGGAAAAGAAAAACAAAAAAATGAGGTGGATCAAGCTTTGACTATTTTTCCATTGAGATGTGGATCATATCTAGGTTGTTTGTCTAAAAAATGTATGCTCAATCTAAGGCAACATAACTTCAAGTTGTTTGCTGGGTGAGGATCTAAAAGAGTTGAGACACATACACACATGGCCAGTATACACTCACACTCACACATGAGTGGCTATGGGAAAGTCATGCCTTAGTTGGGCTTCCCGACAAACCATACCAAATTTATACCTCTTGATAACTTTGATAAGGCGACACACAAACATGATCTTTGAGCTTCATGAGGCAAGAAAAACATCATATGCGTGGAGGTCATGAAAAAACAATAAACTTCAAGCTTCATGAGGCAAGCAAAGCTTCGTATGTTTGGAACTCATCAACAAACAAGATGGCTTGATAGGAATGCAAAGTGTATTATGCAAGGTGGCCATATAACTGAAAATGAAAATGCAATAATAAGGAACATTCAAAGGATTCTTGTTTAGTTCATATAAGGTCTTTAACTTAGGGAGCATTGTGCTTAATGTCTCTAATAAAGGAAAAATCAAAGAATAGAAGATTCAAAACTAAGGGGATACAATGTGTTGCATCAATCCACTAAGAGGAATATAATATGCTAGGAGAGATCACAATCTTGAAGGACATTAGATTGATAGTCACCTCAAAGTGAAAGACACATCACATGTAGTAAGAAGACTACACCATGAAACATGAAAATTTCCAAAAAGAATAATACCAATGTATGCCCCCACTTTAAAGAAATTACTAAACACCATACTATGAGAAATTACTTTAAAGTAGCTAATGATAAATGCTAACAATAAAAATGACATCAAAGCTAACTTGGAAAGTCCTATTCCAAGTCATATGTTTCCAAATAGAGCTATGTCAAGTGAAAGAAAAGAGAAAATGATTTTTCCCTCAAAACACATAAGGGATCTATGGATTTTGGATTAGTATGTTCTTGCTAGAATGTTTTTAAGAGAGTTTGGAACTTTCATCATTCCAAAATACTCATAGAACTAGAAGAATGACACAAAGAGAGTAAAAAAAAAAAAAAAAACCTTTCAGTTCAACATGGAGGAGAAATGAATGTCTAAACATCTTACATCATCCCCAAAGGAAAACACAAGACAAAGAAATAAAGAAAAGTAGAGGAAAAGCTTTTGGGTGAACATGGAAGAGACATGAATGTATCAACACCTTGTGTCATCCCGAAAAGAAAAACACAAGTCAAGTGAAAGAGATAAAGGAAAATAAAAAAGATGTACAAAATAAAGAAAAATGAAGGTACAAATAGAGGAATGTTACGAAGATAGAGAAAATCAAACAAAACGCCATGAGGGATCACATCACGCACACACAATCACATAAAAGATGATGAAAAATAATATGAAACACTAGTAAGGCACATGCAAGTCAACCTAAAGAAAGTTGTTTTCATCCTAATCATGTTCATTATATCCCAAAGGTAGAAAAATAGCTAAAGGGACAGTAGCAATTGTCAAACTAGGGTCATTACCAAGTTCAACACTCTTCCTAGGAGAATTGTCATGTAAGCTCATGGAAGAGGAAAATAAGGTGTTCAATTCATTATGCACCTCCTCATCACTTTTAGCATTCTCCTCATTGTCATCTAGATTAATCACAATAGGAGGTCGAATGATAATGTCCAAGGAAGGGTTTAACTCTTGTTGTGGTTGCAGTATAGGATCTTTTTGTTTTGGGGATGGGGTAGACTCATCATGGATTGCTTTAGTCAAGTTTGGATCTTGATTTTCTTTTTTTATTTAAAAATTTAATCTATGAGAAATGGCACGAAGTCTATGCCTATGCTCTTTATCACCTTTGTTTCTTTTAGTTTTGTTTTCAAGTTGTGTTTGTGTAGGAGCGGGGTGATCAACCATAGGTTTCTTTTATTCCCCAAGGTGAGGAATGGAAGGAACCAGAGGAGGTTGTTCAACCACTTTCTCTTTTCCTTTATAAATGGTTTTTATTCTAGGAGGTGTGACAGGATTGTTTTTGTTATCTTTTGGTCTTTTGTAGGAATGAGGTGAAGGTTTTGTCTTGGGTTGGTCTTGGTTATTTGGAATGTCTTTGGTTTCAATCATGGTTTCGTCAATGATGGTAAGCTTGGTAGTGGGTGGCGAAATGTTTCAGAGGGATAATCCTACTATTTTATTTGCTTTGAACTTTTGATAAGACTTGAAAAATAAGTGTTCTCATGTTTTGATAGGTTCTATGGGCCTGTGCCAATGAAATATAAAGAAAGGTTTCCATGACAAGAAAAAGGATTGAAGACACTATGATGGATGGTGAAAATTTCATTGTCAAAGGGAAACTTTAAGCATTTATGTACAACTAAAGGGACTACATTCATGGAGTGAAGCCATGGATAGCCTAGCTTCACACAAAATTGGTCTAACTGTGGGATGATAGAGAATGATATATCGAATATTTTTGGTCCTATTTGCAAAGATAAGGTGATCGATCCCGTCATAGTGAAAGAAAAACCATTATGCATCTTCATCCATGCTTTTTGTTTATCATATATATCTTGATAGAGTTCATGCAGAAGAATTCCTTGGTGATCATGTTCTCTCCACAAAAAAGATCTATTAATATCCCATTAGTGGACTTATCATAGATATGATGGCTATATAAAGAGGTTCATCGGGTGCATGTTTAAGTATATCTTTAGTGGAGAAAGCAATGTCAAGAGGCTTTTGAGTTTGGCTCCTATGATGTTAAGTTTTGACCAATGCAACCAAACCATCGATAGGATTTTTTTCTTGTTGATCAATATCTATAGGACTTTATTGAATTGTATCTATGTTCTCATCATCTGTGTCAACATTCATCACATCAGTCTTCATAGTTTCACTAGCTTTGAAAAATGAAATATTATGTTTTGGCACGGGGTTGGTAAAGATTTAAAAATATTGGTTAGGAGGGAAACAAACTTATTTCCTTGAGCATTAACACCTCCAATGGAAAGTCCACTGAAATCAATGAGGTATTGCACAAGATGTTTAAGACTCTTACAATGTTCTATATCATGTTCGTTTTGTCGGTGATAATGGCAATAAGCATTTGATTTAAATTTTGGAGGTAGAGGCTTGTTAGGATTAGGTGTCTTGATGGGAGGCAAGGTAATCATTTGTTGTTCTAAAATTTGATTCATGGTGCTATGAAGGGAATTGGGTAAGGAAGAAAATTTCCGTTTTGGGTCTCCATAGCTAAAGGTTATCATCACTTTAAAATCAGCTGCTTGGGTATTGGTATTTTGACTTGTTTTCTTAGGGGGTTTGAGTTTAAGGAAGCCTTTATTATTTTATCTAAAAGTTTGGTAATTGTTTTGACTTGTGGACTCAGACTTCTCAATTTAGCTAGAGGTGAATTTTGCATCATGACTACTAACTGAGTTCTGATAATCATAGAGGGCAGTGCATGAGTGCATGAAGGAGGGGAATTTCATCATGGTAAGCTTGTATTATATCTTAATATGCAGATTCTTGATGAATATCTTTTGAAGATGATGGTTAGGAATATGGACATTGATTTGGGAAAAAAGTGATTGATAGCGTGAAATAAAGTTGGTAATATTTTCTTCTTTTTTCTTGCATCTCATCAAATCAACCAAGGTCATTTTAGGATTCATATGCATTTGGAAATGGTTTAAAAATTCATCAACAAGTTCATTGAATGAAAAAATTGAGTTTTTTGGTAGCGAAGAGAACCATTCCAAGGAAATATATTTTAAGGACCTAGGAAAAAACTTAGCCAAGAATTTATCATCGAGGACAAAGTTGCCACATATTTCTTGAACATGGTTAGAAGGATCATCCTCCCCCCTATATTTCTTGAATCTAGGCATCTCTACACCTTGTGGCATCGATGTTTTCAATATCTCCAAGGATAAGGGACTACTTTTGACATAATATTTAGGTGGACCTTTTTGATTTAGATTGATGGTGGAAAATTTCTTTTGAAGGGATGAAATAGTTTACAAAAGTTGGTTAATGAGAGGGTAATTTCTTGTGTTATGAGATGGAGGTGAGAAAGGTGAAGGGGTGTATGTGATTTAGGTACAAGTAAATTGAATGCTTATAGGTGGTAAGGTGGTAGGAGATATGATGTGTGATGCCACAAAGGTTCTAGGGATGCTAGTGGAAATACCCAAGGAAGGAATCACATTACTAGTTAGTTGCATTGTTGTTGTGATTTGAGGGTTCTTATAGCTAGGAATAGAGGAAATTGTTGCATGAGGAGGTATTTTAATTCCTCCTTTGCTTGTGACATTTGTTGTAGGTAAAGGAAAACTAGTGGTTGAGGGAAAGTGTTTTCCAAAGATTTGAACTATGTTCCTCACAAGGTCAAGTCCATCTTCACTTTCAAGCATGCGATGAATGTTATCTATAGTAGGGATGGCGGTAGTTGAAATGTTATCATTTTTCACTTGATGTTATAGGTATGATAATTCTTCATGGATTTGAATTATTTTTTCTTTTGGAACACTAACAACCATTGACTCAACATGCATCACATTACTTGAAGGAAAAGAGTTGTTAAGAGTATGGTCCATACCTAGTGTACTAGTGTCAATACTAGGAGTGAAAGAGCTAGACAACCAAATATCCATGACGATTGTTCTATCATGATATGACATGAGTCTTGAACTTCATCTCACTATAGTATTAGCAATAGGACACCAAATAATCATGCAAGGGTTTCTAAATGCAAAATAAATGCAAATGCAATATAAGCTAAGAACAATGAAATTAATATAACATAAATTTTGTAAACTAAAACAAAGTGCTATAAACAAAAAACATAAGCTTAGAAACAAT
The DNA here is from genome assembly GCA_007258455.2 of Sequoia sempervirens. NCBI lineage: Eukaryota > Viridiplantae > Streptophyta > Pinopsida > Cupressales > Cupressaceae > Sequoia > Sequoia sempervirens. The sequence continues at coordinate 1,077,894,725 of VDFB02271358.1, read as the reverse complement.
ATTTTAAATTCTGGAAAGTGAAATGCAAAATTTTCACTGGGACTAAATCCCCTAGAGGGGTGTATGAGTCCTAGTGAGGATTTTTTTTAAAAAATTCAAAAAAATTCAAATGCTTGTTATGTTGTATCACCTATAACATAAGTGAAAATGTAGATTATATATGATTTGAGATGATTTTAAATGAAAAAATGAAACCTATATGTAGTTTCACTAATGCAAAATTTACAAACCCTAGAATGCCAATTAACTAATGCAAACCCTAATGCAATGTTAATGCAAGTAAGATCTAGGATGATGATACACTAGAAATCAAAATTATGATGTTCTAATTGCAAGTTCACCAAAATGAAAGGAATAATTTTATTTCTCTTGTATGCTAGGGAGATAGAACAAGAAAAATCAAATGCTCTCATTCAAGAACAAGCCCTCAAGATCTCAACCTCAAGTGTGCAAAGGAGAAAGAGATCTTGCAATAGGGATATTCTAGGGACTAATTGTAAACTAATGAGAGGTTCACCTCCAAGCTAGGCATTGGAAAGAAAAATGTAATGCAATATGTAATGCTTAACCCTAATTTGATGCAATCTTTAACTAGATGACCTAAAAATGCATGTAAAAAAGAATAGAAAGTTGCAAGATGAAATGTGTGCACCTGTATATATGTATAAGATTGAATGGCAGTCTAAATTTTTGAAAAACTTGATTTTAATATTGACTGGGACTCATACACTAGTTTGGGAGATTTATTCCTAGATCTAGATTTCTATATAGATACTACAATCTCGCAAATGGGTATCTGAAACTACAAAAACCTAAAAATTCATCTAAACTTGGACTTATATGCCCAAATTGGTGTATTAGTCTAGTTAGGGTTTTTCAGAAGCTTCAATTTTTGAATCTAGTCTTTAAGGTCTATTATACACTTCCTAGTTGATTTTGAGATCTAAAATCCTGATTTGCAACCTACAAAAGTCTTCCAAGTATCTCCAATGCAAGGTGAGAACTTTGAAAATTTTGAGCATGTTGACAAGTTTCTCCAACTTTCTTTTCAATGTACTTTCAACCTAAACCTACAAACACCACAGTAAAGAGAGGGGAAAATGTTGTTTTGTTAGTGAATAGGGGTTTGCCTTGGTCAAACCCCGTTTTGGTAATCAAACCTTGAAATGAAATGAAATAGGAATGGAGAATGATGGATAAGAAAAATATGATGTTACAATTCACCAAACCCTAGCAATAAGGTGTTGCAAACATGTATGAAGTGGCTCTAGTGGATTTAGATCTTGAATGAAATGCTAGCTTGAATCATGAAACCCTACATCACAATTGTTAGCTAAAAAAAAAACATGATGCATGAAGACTTTGACATGATGCTTGATGCTTAAATACTGCTCTAAAGTTCTTGATAATCTACCCTTGAATACTCTTGAATGCACTTTTAAACACTTAAGAGCTCTTGTGAACTCAAACTTTCTATAACAATGCTCATTCAACTTGCTAGGTGTAAAATGAGTGAGAAACTTGAATTTATACTTAATTATACAAAAATCCCTAAAATTACAACACTACAAGTTGATATTAGATCTAGGAGGATCAAATCCCACCAAGAATTTGAATTAATTTTAATTTTGGGGCACATGGGACTCAAACACCCAAGGTGGCATATGAGTGCCATTAGGAATAATTTATGGGACCAAATTCAAAAATGCTTAGAAAGGTGTAAAATTAGGAATGAGACCCAAAACCCTAGGTGGGACTCATATGCCGAAGGTGGCCTATGAGTCTCAAAAAACCAAATCTGGGCCACACAAGGGTATGTCCAGGATCATGATGGGCCAAAAAGTCGCAATATGATGGGTATGTGGCTGATGAATTTTGTTTACCCAAAATTGATGAATGAAAAGGGTTTTTAAAGGAGATTCTTAGCTTTCCACCAATATAAATTATGCTTTACTTTGAATTTAATAAGTAATTATTATTCATTTTCTATTTGAATTATGACTAAAGTCCTGATTGATAGGCTGATTGAAACACATGTATAGCTTTCAAATGGTATCAAATTTTTTTAATCCAAAACATGCATCACATTCTATGCTTCACACAATATAAGATTAAGAAAAGAAAAATTGAATTTCATGAAGTTTTGACCAAGTTAAGGTGGTCAAACATACGAGTTTTTTATATTTTTTAAAATTTGTAATAAAAAAATCATAATTAATTATTTACTTGGAAAAAAATTACAAAAAAATATGCATTACATCGGGACATGGGTCCTCTACTTATATCTAAAATATTATATAAAATATTATCATTTTATTGTGGTTAGGGTGATCAGACAGACACCTACTTCTTATTTTTTTCCTGAAATTTAAGTACTACTGCATTGAAATTTTAGATTTTCACCAAATAGATTTTTGTTTTTTCAAACAAACCTACTAGTTTAGAACTACATTCAATTTTCTACAAATTCTATTCTTACATATTTTTTAAATAATATAGATAACTTATTCAAATTTTTACGTGAAGTTGCCTAACTCTGATTTTTGTGAATTTTTTGCCACTTAAGGGCATGGTTGTTCCATGATGATCATGCACATACCCACAACCTAAAAACCTCTGAATTATGATTGGATGTTGATTTTTGTTAGGATTATCCTTGGAAAGATGCATTAAATGAAGTTTGTGGATGCAAAATATGGCCAATTAAAGAATAAAGAAGCCCAATTATTAATGACAACCATAGAAAAGTGTGAAAGTGTGTTACAACACTTTACAAAACTCTAAAAAAGGTAGGATTAGGTTTATTTGGTTTACAAGGGTCGAAGACCTAATGTGGTTGTGTTAAACACATTATAACATGTAGCATAAAAAAAAGTATCTTTGGACATTTTCAAACTCATTTGGGTCTTTCTTATGGATGTTGGCCTAATTTTTCTTAGATTTAATGTTGTAATGTGTTCAATACATTCACATTAGGTCTTGGACCCTTGTGAGTCAATAAGAATTCTATGATGTCTTGTAAAAGTGTTGTGAAGTGTTGTAACCCACTTTCACACTTTTCTAGGACCTTTTTATTATAATTCACTTAAATAACCTCTTTTTATCACTTACCAAGCCTTATTTAAATGTGTTGTAAAGATTTGTAACAAACTTTCACACTTTTCTAGGCTTGTCATAAATAATTTGACCCTTTCTTAAGTTTAAATGACCCCTTAATACACTTACAGGCCCTACTTAAGTGTGTTTCAAAGAATAATCCCATTAAACATCATTAAATTCACTTTAATTCCTGACACCCACTAAGATTTCCATAGTGGGACCAAGTCGCCACTAGGGGCGATTTAGTCCCACTTGGTACAAAAATCAAAATTATTTCAAAATTTTGGCAAGATATTATTTTCTAAACCTTAAGGTCAGCCTATGATATGGTATTTTAGGGAAATTTTGTATAATCATGTATAAATATAGGGATTTCTCTATTATTTCAGCCCCATTCATTTTCAAGCAATATATTCATTCACTTAATCATTAAAGCAATTATCAAGCACTTTGGCATAATCAAGTCTACATCCATTGGTTCATCTACTTGCATATCTTCAAATTTTTACTTCAAGGGTTTGGTGAGTTGTAGCATTGCATGTTTTTCATTCATCATTCTCTTTCCATTTCATTTCATTTTCAAGGGTATGATTACCTAACCGGGGTTTGACCAAGGCAAACCCCTATTCTCTAACCCTTAACTCTTTTCCCCCTCTTTGCAGGTGTGTTTTGTAGGTATTGTATGTATATTTTTCAAAGATCAAGGTGATAAAAGGTTTCATTAATTCATAAAAGTCATTCAAAGTAAAAAAAAAAAACCTAAGAGAAGCTTGGAGATCACCTATAGACCAAATTCTACAGATTCGGATTGGGCAACCTATTAGGAACTAAAGTACAGACTGAGAGCTACAGATTGCATCTTAGAAATTATCAAAAGTTGAAGGTGGAATAATTCACCATCAGTGGGGAATTAGTCCCACTTCCAAGCCTAAAAAGTGTTTTCTACATTTCTGGATACCCTTTTGGCTGAAACTTGTTCTAGCAGAATCTCCCCGAAATAGGCCTAAGTTGCCCAGCTTGGCGTAAGTGTCCTAGTTGGCTTCAACAGTAAATTATGCAAGATTCCAAATATTTTCTACATCACATTCTAGTTTCTAGGTGCACCTCTCCAGTCTTATTCATTTATGCTATAGTTTACTCTCATATTTAGGACATTTTGCATATCACATTGTGTTTTCAAACATCTTGCATTTCATTAGTTTTCCATAAATAATTCATTACTTTTATCAATTTTTTGTATTTAGGGAATTTCATTTAGACATATTCAAACCATATTAGCATTAGTATTGAGTGAATCCCCAAGTTTTTGTGGCATACTGGTGTAGGAGCACCTAGGAAACAATAGGCAATTAGGAAGCCTAGGATGTATTTTTTTGTTTTAATGTTTCACATGAAGGTCATGTTGACCATTGTGTTAGAGTTATAGGTTTAAGAGTATTTCTTACTCAGTAGTGATCAGTTGGTTAAGGAGTGGAAAGGGTGGATGAGTTTAAAAACTCATTTTACTTAGTTTACTAGAAAATTGGCAAAAGTTGCAAAATGGTACATTTTGCAACTTTCCCACATTGTAACTAACATGTCCGACCAAGGGGAGGCATAACTACTCTTCTTAACCTATATAGGGTGTGCCTCGACCTGAGAGCAGGGTTGGAATCATTTTTGTATTTGCTTTGAAGTTTGGGAATTGAAGAAAATAGTGTGTTTAAGTGAATTTATTGATATTCGCTTCAAATTAGAGCTTTAATGGATTGAACTTATTACTGTGTTTAGTGTAGGATGTAATGTAGTAATCTCTCAAGAATTTTGTTCCATTTATTATATTTCATTATTCAATTTTATTCATTTTTTGTAAATAGTTTGCTTGCACCCTGTTGCTGGTGTGAACTAGACAGTTTTGAAAAAAATGGAGATTTAGTTCACTTTCCCACTGGACAAATTGTACGGACCTTTGGGAATAGTGACTAGACTCCATGTGTGTAAATATGGTAGGATTTGGGGTTTTTGTGAGCATAGGAGCTGTTGGAAAATTCTTGCCCTAGGTGAGCTAGGAAGAGTTCGGCTAGGGAAGACAAGAAGTGCAGAGCACATAACTTGTAGGGGTGACAAGTTCTTAGTAAATTTCATTTTGGAGAAGGTAGGTGGGAGCCTTGCCAAGGTCTGGTGATTAGGAGGAAACTCCACTTACTCATTTGGTTAGTGAAAGACTTGACAGTTTGGAAGCAACCAGAAAATGGCTTTAAAACCCTAGTTTATGCCCATTTTCAAGTTGAGGCTTTCTATGGTACAAAAAGACCCAAGACCTCAATCTCCACACCCCTCCAAATCAAAATTCAAGCGTTGGAGGTATTGTAGTCTTTAGTGTGGATTAAGGGCTAAGGAGAGAGTTGAAAGTTTGCACCAAGATTTTACTTGGTGGAAAGAATTTGTGATGGTAGTGGGGTTGGCAAGGAGAACCAGGGGAACCTAACCAAGAAGAAGGTCCTATAGGTTAAGGTGGTGAAGTAAGACACCAAGGAGGTCTTGCAAGGAAGATCTAGAGCAGGAATTAGTGAGTGATTCCTTGAATCTCCCTATCAGATTGGTATCAGAGTAGTAAAAGATTTTGGATAGAATAATATATGTCAGAGGTTGAGTCTAGTGGTTCTACTGACATGGTGACAAATGCAGAATTGGCCAAGAAGTTCAAAGAACAAGAGGAAGACAATAGGCTATTGAGGGAGAGGATATCCCAACTTGAGCAAGTAATGAATAATGTGTAGTTGGAAGGAAGGGTACCAAAGAAAGAAGAGGTTGCAGAGGAAGACAAGATCCTTGAATTTGACCTTGTTTAGCAAGAAGAGCCTTTCTTGAAGGCACTGAAGGCTTTGAGTGGAAAAGAACTTGAAGGCATACCACTATTTAGCGAGAAAATGGAAGTTGATCTAGTCATGGATTGGATAGAGGGAATGGAAAACCATTTTGAATGTGATGGAGTCACTGAAGCACAGAAGGTAAAGGTGGCCAAATCAAGATTGAGAGGTTCTGCCTTGACATGGTGAAAGTTCATTCAAACAGAGAGGGAAAAGAAAGGAAAGAAGCCTATTTCTACTTGGAAGGGAATGGTTACCAAAGTGAGAGAAGCATACATGCCTGATGATTATGAAATTCAGTTGCATAAGAAAAGATAGAGCTTGAGACAAAGAGACCAAGATGTGAATTCCTACACTGAGGAGTTCCAAAAACTTTGCATGAGATCTAATGTTTCAGAGGATGAGAATCTTAAGGTGGCTAGGTATCTTAACGGCTTGAAGTGGAACATTCAAGAGGAGATGACTCTTCTAAGTCCCAAGACAGTACACCAATGTTACCAATTGTCTATAAATATTGAGGAAATAAGCAAGAGAAAACAAGATCAGGCTTCTAAGAGTAGAGGCAAAGGAAGAGATCAAAGAGGACATAGAGGTGGCTATCAAGGTAGAGGGACTGAACAAAGAAATCAGGGAGAGTCTAAACTCATAGAGCATGGAAGTGATACGACTTCTAGAGGAGGCTATGGAAGATGTATAGGACCTCAAGGAGGTTCAAATAGAGGAAGAGGAGCAGGTAGAAGTAGCTCATACTTTTCCAATATGAAATGTTATAACTATGGTCAAGTGGGACATCCAACTTATAGGTTCCTAGAGAAAGCATCTTCATCAAATACTGAGAAGAGAGTGGTATATGCATAAGAGGACACCATGTGTGTCAAGTCACCAGAGGTTAATGACATTGAATTAGAAATGGGGGAGAATCTAATGTTTAGAAGAGTTTTGATCAGACAACCGGTCAAGGAAGAGCCAAAGCAAAGGAGAGCCTTATTCAGGGCAAGATGTAAAATACTTGGGAAAGTGTGCAAGGTTATAGTGGACTCAGGGTCTACTGATAACATAATCTCTGAGGAGGTAGTGAGGAAGTTGAAGTTGGAGAAAGTACCCCACACTAATCCCTACAAGGTGACATGGTTGAACAAAGGACAAAGTGTTCTTGTCAATGAGCAAACAATGGTGGAGTTCTCCATTGGAGGGTACAAAGATAAGTTTATTCTGATGTGTTACCCATGGATGCATGCCATCTTCTATTGGGTAGACCATGGCAGTATGACAAAGGTGCCCTCTATGATGGAAAAGCCAATACGATCTCATTCAAGAAGGATGGAAACACATTCAAGTTGTAGTCACTATTAGATGAGGAAGAAGGATAGTCAAACACCCGTAGTGTCTTATTAAGCAGTGGTAAGGAGTTCCTTAACACTCTACATCAAGGAGGTGAAGGATATGTGGTAATGGTGCAACCCAAGGAAGAAGACAAAGCAAAGAAAATAGTCATACCCGGAGCAGTCCAGAAGTTGCTTGAGAAGTATAAGGACATCGTGAGTGATGGAACACCAGCAACCTTACCTCCAAAGAGAGCCATTAACCATCAAATTGAATTCATACCAAGGGCTTCATTTCCAAACAAAGAAGCTTACAATCTTACACCAGATTAGAATCTAGAGGTAGCTAGACAAGTGCAGGAGTTGTTAGATCAAGGATTGATTAGGAAGAGCATTAGCCCATATGCAGTACCAGTGGTCTTAGCAACCAAGAAAGGTGGTAAGTGGAGATTATGCACTAATTCTAGAGCTATAAATAGAATTACAATCAGATATAGGTTCCCTATTCCTAGGATTGAGGATTTAATGGATTGTCTTGGAGGAGCTCAGTATTTTACCAAGTTGGATCTCAAAAGTGGATACCACTAGATCAGAATCAAGGATGGAGATGAGTGGAAGATAGCCTTTAAGACAAATGATGGGTTGTATGAGTGGAGAGTTATGCCATTTTGCCTCTCTAATGCCCCTATCACATTCATGAGGCTCATGAATGAAGTGCTCAAAGACTTTATAGGGATATTTGTAGTGGTATACCTTGATGATATACTCATCTTTAGTAAGACAGCAGAAGAACACCTAAAGCATGTGGAGTTGGTTCTTAGAAGATTGTAAAAAGAGAAGTTAGCCATCAACCTAGAGAAATGCTAGTTCTTCAAATAGGAGCTTGTGTATTTGGGGTTTGTAGTATCCCAAGGATCATTGAAGATGGATCCAAGCAAGGTGGAAGCTATCCTAAATTGGCCTACACCAACCACAGGGACAAAGGTAAGAAGTTTTCATGGATTGGCTCAATTTTATAGAAAATTCATAAGGAACTTTAGTGGCATATGTGCCCCAATCCTAGATACAATCAAAGGTGGTTTAAAGACTAATTTTAAGTGGATTCAAGAAGCTAAGAAAGGTTAAATTGAGAAACTGAAACAAGAAGTGGAAAATCAACCTATACTTTTGTTACCTAGCTTTGACAAGTTGTTTACTATGGAATGTGATGCCAGTGGAGTTGCAGTAGGAGGAGTGCTAAGTCAAGAAGGTAGGCCTATAGTATTCTTTAGTGAAAGCTCAATGAAGCTAAGACTAAGTATTATACCTATGACCTAGAACTATATGCTTTAGTTTAGTCACTTAGGAAGTGGAGGCATTACCTTCTACCCAAAGAGTTTGTAGTCTTTACTGACAATCAGACACTTAGCTATATCAACACTCAAGAGAAGTTGAGTAATAGGCATTTGAAATGGATGGAATACATCCAAGCTTTTAATTTCACCATCAAGCACAAGAAGGGATAGTTGAACAAGGTGGTAGATGCACTAAGCAGGAGATTGTTGATAATGCAAGAGATATAGATCAAGAGCATTGGGATAGAAAGTTTCAAGGATCTCTATGGGGAAGATGAAGACTTCTCGGAGGCCTACAAGGTATGTTCTGACTTTGAGAATCATTTTCATAGTCAATACTCAGAGTATACATTGCAAAGTGGATTGTTATTCAAGGGGAATTGGTTATGTGTTCCAAGAGGATCAATGAGAGAGAATCTTATCCAAGAGAAACACAATGGTAGTCTTAGTGGTTATTTTGGTATCAAAAAGACAATGGAGCTAGTGCAAAGGTTCTACTATTGGCCCAAGTTGCCAAGGGATGTCAGGAGGTATGAGGAGCAGTGTGTATTTTGTATGAAAGCCAAAGGGGGAGCTAGTAATGCAGGTTTGTATCAACCTCTACCCATTCCCAACAGACCATGGGAGTGTGTTAGCATGGATTTTGTTGTAGGACTCCTTAAGACTAAGATAGTGTTTGATAGTGTCTATGTGGTGGTAGATAGATTCAACAAGATGAGTTACTTTATCCCTTGCAAGACCACACATGATGCTAGCTATATTGCTCATCTTTTCTTCAAAGAGATTGTGAGGATCCATGGATTGCCATTGAGCATTGTATCGGATAGGGATGTGAAGTTCACGAGTCATTTTTTCAAGACTCTATGGAGCATATTAGGTACCAACCTGTCTTTGGGATCATCTTACCATCCTCAGACCGATGGGAAAATAGAGGTGGTTAATAGGGTGTTAGGTAACCTTCTAAGATGCCTAACCAAAGAGTATGGATAGACATGGGACTTGGTCATATCACAGGCTGAGTATGCATACAATGACAGTGTGAACATGACTACTGGAAAGAGTCCTTTTGAAATAGTGTATGGGATGCACCCAAGAGGTGTGTGTGAACTTAGAGACCTATGAAGTATGGAGTTTAGGAGTGGACATGTAGAGGATTTCTCTCAAACCATGAAGGAGATTCAGGAGTAGGTGAAGAAGATAGTCACCATGGCTACACAAAAGTTGAAAGAGAAGGTGGATTTATCTATAAAGGATCTACAATTTGTAGTAGGAGACTATGTTATGGTCCACCTCAACAAATCCAAGTTGTAAAAGGGGATATCAACCAAATTGTAGATGAAAAGAGTGAGACCATGCAAGGTATTAGCCAAATATGGGAAGAATGCCTACAAGGTGGAATTACCTATAGATTTAGGCATCTCTCCAGTGTTCAATGTAGTTGATCTGATCAGATATAAGGGGACAGTCACTGACATGGATCATAATAGTAGGGATATCTTCAAGGATTTTAGCAACATAACCTTACCTACTCAAGTCAAGCTTCAGGAAAAAAGGATCTTGGAGTCAAGGGTGAAGAAATCTACAAGGCATAAGGTGTACATGGAGCACCTCATCAAGTGGAAGGACAAGTGAGAGTCTGAGGCTACATGGGTAGATGAAGCTCAGTTTAAGAAGTAGGGAATTGATGTGTCACTAATCTCTCCTTACATTACTTAGTGTTTGTGCAGAGAGGGGGAGAATGGTGCAGGAGCACCTAGGAAACACTAGGCAATTAGGAAGCCTAGGATGCATTTTTTTGTTTTGATGCTTACCATGAAGGTCATGTTGAACATTATGTTAGAGTTAGAGGTTTAAGATTATGTCTTGTTCAGTAGTGATCAATTGGTTAAGGAGTGGGAAAGGGTGGATGAGTTTAAAAACTCATTTTACTTAGTTTACTAGAAAATTGGCAAAAGTTGCAAAATGGTACATTTTGCAACTTTGCCACATTGTAACTAACATGTCCAACCAAGGGGAGGAATAAATACTCTTGTTAACCTATATAGGGTGTGCCTCGACCTAAGAGTAGGGTTGGAAGAATTTTTGTATTTGCTTTGAAGTTTGGGAATTGAAGAAAATAGTGTTTTTAAGTGAATTTACTGATATTTGCTTCAAAGTTGAGCTTTAATGGATTGAACTTATTACTGTGTTTAGTGTAGGATGTAATGTAGTAATCTCTCAAGCAATGTGTGACATTTATTAGCTTTCTTTATTCAATTTTGTTCACTGTTTGTAAATAGTTTGCTTCCACCCTATTGTTGGTGTGAACCAGATAGTTTTGAAAAAAATGGAGATTTAGTTCACTTTCCCACCATACAAATTGTATGGCCCTTTGGGAATAGTGACTAGACTCCATGTGTGTAAATATGGTAGGATTTAGGGTTTGTGTGAGCACAGGAGCTATTGGAAAATTCTTTCCCTAGGCGAGCCAGGAAGAGTTCGACTAGGGAAGACAAGAAGTGCAGAGCACATAACTTGCAAGGGTGACAAGTTCTTAGTAAATTTCCTTTTGGAGAAGGTAGGTGGGAGTCTTTCCAAGGTTTGGTGATCAAGAGGAAACTCCACTAACTCATTTGGTCAATGAAAGAATTGACAATTTGGAAGCAACCAAAAAATGGCTTAAAAACCTTAGTTTATGCCCATTTTCAAGTTGAGGCTTTGTATGGCAGAGAAAGACCCAAGACCTCAAAAATCTTTGAGAGGTGATCATTTGAACCAAGAACCTCAAAGAAAGAATGAGGTGTTCTTTGGAAAGTTTTGAGCAATAACCAATTTTCTCAGAGAAGGAGACCTAATTGGGGCTCCTAGGGCTAGTAGCCTTCTAAGGCCTAAATGGGGAGTTTGGTGAAAGCGACCAAGACATGGAGCTATGAGGACCCTCAAGAACCAAAATTGGATGAATTTCAATGAATAGAAACACCTCCACACCCCTACAAATCAAAATTCAAGCTTTGGAGGTATAGTAGTCTTTAGTGTGGATTAAGGGCTAAGGAGAGAGTTGTAAGTTTGCACCAAGATTTAACTTTGTAGAAAGAATTTGTGATGGTAGTGGAGTTGGCAAGGAGAACTAATGGAACCTAACCAAGAAGAAGGTCCTATAGGTTAAGGTGGTGAAGTAAGACACCAAGGAGGTCTTGCAAGGAAGACCCAAAGCAGGAATCAGTGAGTGATTCCTCCAACCTCCCTATCACATACCTTTCTCCTTTTAGGTAAAAAACCCTAGAAGTGCAAGAGAGTGTCCATCCCCAAAAATGTGTGGTTCAAAACACTAAGTCAAGGCATCATTAAGCTCAATTTTATAAGGAGGGACCAAATAAGTGTGAAAATGTCACCGACAACATTTTTTGACACCACAAATTTTACTCCCTCCTTTGTAGGAGAGTACAAAATCTCACAATGTCAACCTAAGGATTCTTTTGTTTCATTTTATCAATCTTGTTCTACATCAACAAATCCAAAAACATCACCCCAGGATGGTGATGTTGTATCTCTAGCTTTCATCTCTCATGTTTCAGTGATCCCTAACTTAAAATAAAAAATATAACAAGGTTTTTTGTTCTTACGAAAGAACCAATTCTTCCCATAAGCATTTAGATAAAACTTCTTCATCTAAGTTGGAAGTGTTTTATGGGATTGGATACAAAATTCTTTCTAAAAATGGATAAAAAAAAAAATGGAATAGAAAACTAAGGATCAAGTGAAATCTATATCATAATTTTCTAAAAAGGGTTTAGGTTTCCAACCTTTTTCCCCATCTTCATGTCATGCTCCATCATCTCTTGTATTCATGACCTCTTATGGTAAGAGAGATAGATTTTATTTACAAGAGAATGCAATTTTTTCTACTGATTATCCAATATATAAGAAAGAGAATATTTTCTCTAGGCTCCTCAAATCCCACTTGATTACTCTTTCCCCCTTTAACATGAAAGAAATTTTATAGTAATAAATCATTTTGTGCATATCATCAAGTGCATGGTCATTCTAGTAATGAATGTTATGCCTTGAGTAGCAAAATATAACATATTGATTATGGTGCCCTCCCATGTGTTGATGGACCTAATCCTTCTAATCAATATTGATCTTTTTCTTCTATCGTGTTGCTGCTCACTATGTGAAATTTGTAGCTTCATTTGTTTGCTCATTATCATTTATGTTGGTACAATCATGCATGCAACCCTTTTTCTTCTATGGTAGCAACATGGTAGTATCTTGTATGGTTTTAGTTACCTCTACACTTGGGGGAAAAGGATAACTAGTATTGGGAGGTGTGTATCCTTTTCAAGGATCCCCTCTTACTCTTGTTTCCTTAAAACACCAACATAGCTAAAGTATGTTTACATTTTAAGGGGGTGCATATCCCCTATCCATTTCATAGAAGTCTTGCGAAATTTGAATTATTGACATACCTCTTTAGTGGTGATGTTGTTATAATTCCCCTTGATGCATGGTGTGATTTGAAAAATAGTCCATGGATTTTAAATAACTAAGTTTTCTCATGCATGAACTTGAATTTTTTTATATGGCCAGCTAGCACAACACACCTTTCATTCGAGTGGAGATCCATGTGTTTCATGGGTGATTTTACATCCTTATGATAATACCATTTGTTTAAACAACACATTCGATGTATGACATTTGTTATTTGAGAAAAATTTAAGACTGAGGTATCTTTTCCTTATTGACTCGAATCCTTTTAGTAATATCCCTTGTGTTTATATTTTATGTTTCTTCCTTTGTATTTTTATCTTTTTGGCATTATGTCTGCATCGTGTTTGTTTGCATTTTTTTCATTATCTTTATGTTATGTTTATGTTGTGTGACTTCATGATGTATGCTTCATGTTTTCCATGTTGTATTGCTCAACATACATATGTGTTCCTTTTTCCTTATGTTGTCTTGCCATACGATCTTGAATCATGGGGGCTTGCATGCTTCCCCTAGATTCATTGCCATCCTATCTCTTCAATATTGGAATAATTGAACCCCTCTTGTCATATTCTTTCTTTAGTGTGAGTCAAAGCCTATGTTCATACTCTCACTAAAGTGGGGGCTAAATGTAGTTTTGGAAATTGCCACCCTTGACAATTTCACACTAGGATTTGTTCACCCCATGTGCTTGGACCTAATAATGCTCCTAATTTTCTTATTATGTGCTTAATTTCTTATTTTAAAACATTTAGAAGAAAATAAAATTTCAATTGTCAATTATTGAGATTTAGTTTTCAGGAAATTAGATTAATTGCAGATAAATAAATAGTATTTTTATAATTCTAAAAGAACAAGTAATTTTGAATGAAAATTAAGAGTAGTCAAGAGCAGAATTTTCAGAATTATTGTAGCATTTTTTCATTCAAGCATAATGTTAAGTTTTATGTGAGTTTTTCTCATTTTTTGCATGCATTTGATATTTTGATTTGGAGTACTAACACTTGTAGGTCTTCAAATCAAATCAAGTCAAGCAACAATTGATCCTTGAAGGTGATGAGTATGATTTCAATCCATCAAGGATATTATATCTAAGTGTTTGTATATTTGAAGTGAATTGGATTAAGATTGAAGATAATTTTCCCATTCATGCATTAAAACCCTACAAGTTGACAAGTAACAAAATCTGTATTTTCTCAATAATAGACAAAGTTTTGACAATCAAACTTGGAGGAAAGAAGCTATAGGTTGGTGTCTTAAGATTTGCATTTTAAGACTTGAGGAAGGAACCACACATTCTAGGGTGTCCTTGCACCCTAGACCACAAGAATCGAGTAAAATTCACAAGACATGTGCATGTGTCTATGTCCTCATTTCTAGATTTTTATTTTGTATGTATATTTCCAATTTGTTATAATTCAAAACAAAACACTACATTTTTCATAGTTTACATAGATACAAAACACTACATTACTCATAGTTTACATAGATACATCATTGCATCGCATCAAAAATCCAATCTATGAGGCCTTCAAAAAATCATATTTAAGGTGGATTAATTCAATTTTTAAGTTGCAAGTCAATTTGATCTTGATTCCAATGCTTTTGGAAAATGTTCGATTTCTAGTGATCTACCCATTAGACATAGGATCTCCTTTTCTAGCAAAACACTTTGTATACTATTCACAATATTTCACAAAAAAGATAATTGGCATGCAGATGGAATGGAGAGTGCCACCTCCCTTATGTTTTTTGATGATTCATCTATGGATTTTCAGTTTACTATTCATAATCTCACATCACCATCAATATCAAAAAAATTCTCAAGATGAGATAGCTTGTTAGCTGATAGGATATATGTGTGAACTTAGGTCAGAATTTTTGTTAGCCTCCTAGGTTTTCTAGTCTTCTGGTGGTCATGAAAAAGGTGGCGGATGGTTTTTTTATATATTAAAACTTTGGTCAGAATTTTAATCAGCCTCCTTGTGTTTTAGCCTTCTGATGGCCATGAAAAAGGTGATGGGGGTGGTTGTTGGCTACCCTGGGAATAGGGTGGTGTATTTCCAACCACATGGATAGAGAAGGACACCAAAATTAAAACACTGGCTCGCATCAACACTAATTGTTGTATGATTTCCATGTACTGGTGATGGTTGTAATAACACATGTCATTTAACACCTTGGGGAACATAATGAATGTCGGATAAATTTTCAATAAGGCAATTTTTTTGTTGTTGTTCTATTGCTATACCTCCTATGAGAGTTGTGAGTGAGGAGGGTAAGCTTTTGTGAGGGTGCAAGCTCGATCAAGCCTAGTGCAGATTCTGCGAAGGTGGTTGGAGGTTATTTTGTGTTTTTTACATGGGGAGATGGTTGCAAAAGTAAAAGAAAAGTGTTGCCTATGACAAATTTTTTCCCATTTTTGTGCAAGAAAGCTAGCAGGAAGAGGTCTATTTGAAGCAAGTGGAAAGAGGTGAATATAAAAAAAACCTTTTGGTTCATAGTCTGTGTCAAGCTATATTGTTTGATTTTTTATTAGGTATTGTTGATTGTTTCAAATTTTAATAAGTTGTTGTTGAGAAAATACCATATAGTTTGTAAAAATGAAATATTATTTCATTTATGGTTTGCGCTTTGTGTCTATGGTTTTGCATGGGTTTGTTACTATGAATTTTTGTGGGTTTCTCTTTATGGTTTCCGTTTTCTGGCTATGTTTGCAATGGGAAAAAGTTGTCTAGGCTATGCAATGTTTTGTAGGCTTTGAGAAACAAGGCAGCCTGGAGAAAGCTAGCAAAAATAGGTTTGTTTGAAGAAAGTGGGACGAGCTGCATATCGAAAAAACCATTTGTCATATTGTTTATTTTTTGGTTCACGGATTGTGGTAGGCTATATTTTTTTATTTGCGATAAGGTAGTGTTCATTGTTTCAAATTTTGATATGGTGTTGTTGAGAAAAGACTATATTGTTTATGAAAATGAATATTGTTTGGTTTAAGGTTTGAATTTTGTGGCTATGGTTTTGCATGGGTTTCTAACTATGATTTTTTGTCTTTTGAGGGTTTCTCCATCTGGGTCAGTGTTCAAACCAATATTGTTTGATTTATGGCTTTTGTTTTTTGGTTATGGTTACAACAGAATAAAATAGTTAATGTTATACACTTTATGTTAGATTCCATTGGGCATTGTTGATTATTGCTCTCTTGCTAAAGCTATATTGTTTCATTTTTGAAAAGGTGTTGTTGAAAAGGCTATATTGTTTCAATTTTTGATAAGGTTCTATTGAGAAAAGAGTATATTTTGTATGTGTTTGTTACTGTAAATTTTCTGTGGGTTTCTCTTTATGGCTTGCATTTTGTGGCTATGTTTGCAACGGAATAAAACTGTTGATGTTATTCAGTTTTTGTCAATTGTTGTTGTGTAACTGGAGCTATATTGTCTCATTTTCGATAAGGTTTTGTTCAAAAGGCTATATTGTTTCAATTTTTGATAAGGTGTTCTTAAGAAAAGACTATATTTTTTGTTAAAAGAAATATTGTTTCGTTTATGGTTGTGTTATGTGGCTATCATTTTGAATGGGTTTTGTGGCTACGGTTTTGCAGTTTTCTCCATCTGGGTCACTATTGAAACCAATGTTGTTCGATTTATGGCTTTCGTTTTGTTGTTATGGTTGGAACGAAATAAAATAGTTAATGGTGTACACTTTATGTTTGGTTACATTAGGCATTTTTTTATTATTGTTCTCTATCTTAGGCTATATTATTTAATTTTAGATAAGGTGTTGTTGAAAAGGCTATACTGTTTTAATTTTTGATAAGGTTCTATTTAGAAAGGACCATATTTTTGGGTGGGTTTGTCACTATTAATTTTCAAGAAGGTGCTATTGAGAAGGCTATATTATTTCAATTTTTGATAAGATTTTGTTGAGAATGAGTATATTTTTACTTTGTTTTGTTATTGTGAATCTTTGTGGGTTTATCTTTATGGATTCCATTTTTGTGGCTATGTTTGGAACGGAATAAAATTATTTACATTATGTAGTTTTTGTTGGTTGTTGTCATCTATCTTGGGCTATATTTTTTTATTCTTGAAAAGGAGTTGTTGAGAAGTTTTTAAATTCTTGTTAAGGTGCTATTGAGAAAAGACTATGCTAGCTTGGGTTATATTTTTCCATTGGTTTGTTATTTTGCATTTTTTGCTGCTTTGTACAACCAACAATGCGTTGATGTTATACAATTTATATTTCATTCCATTACGCATTGTTGATTATTGTTCTCTAGCTTAGGCTATATTGTTTTATTTTTGATAAGCTGTTATTGAAGAGCTATATTATTTGAATATTTGATAGGGTTCTCTTGAAAAGGCTAGATTCTTTCAATTTTTGATAAGGTTCCATTTATAAAAGAGTATATTTTAATATTAATATATATGTGTATATATATGTATATCTATATATATATGTATGTATATATATGTATATATATATACATATATCTATATATATATTAATTTTATGTGGGTTTCTCTTTATGCGTTGCATTTTGTGGCTATGTTTGCAACAAAATAAAATTGTTGACGTTATGCAGTTTTTGTCGATTGTTGTTGTCTAGCTCAGGCTATATTGCCTCATTTTCGATAAGGTTCTGCTCAAAATGTTATATTGTTGAATTTTTGATAAGGGGTTGTTGAGAAAAGACTATATTGTTTGTTAAAAGAAATATTGTTTTGTTTATGGTTGTGTTATGTGGCTATGGTTTTGTTGGTTTCTCCATCTGGGTCACTGTTGAAACCAATTTTTTTTAATTTATGGCTTTCATTTTGTGGTTATGGTTGGAACATAGTAAAATAGTTAATGTTGTACACTTTATGTTTGGTTACATCGGGTATTTTTTATTCTTATTCTCTATCTTAGGCTATATTGTTTCATTTCTAATAAGGTGCTATTGAAAAGGCTACATTTTTTCAATTTTCGCTAAGGTTCTGTTAAGAAAGGAGTATATTTTTGGATGGGTTTGTCACTATTAATTTTTGAGAAAGTGTTGCTAATAAGACTATATTGTTTCAATTTTTGATAAGGTTTTGTTGCGAAATGAGTATATTTTTACTTCGATTTGTTATTGTGAATCGTTGTGGGTTTCTCTTTATGGCTTCCATTTTGTGGCTATGTTTGGAATAGAATAAAATTATTAATGTTATGCAGTTTTTGTTGGTTGTTGTTGTCTATATTCGACTATATTGTTTCATTCTCAAAAAGGTGTTGTTGAGAAGTGTTTCAATTCTCGTTAACGCATTGTTGAGAAAACACTATGCTAGCTTGGGTTATATTTTTGCATTGATTTGTTACATTGCTTCTTTTGTGCTTTGTGCAATCAACAATGCATTGATGTTATATAGTTTGTGCTTGATTTCATTATGCATTGTTGATTATCATTCTCTAGCTTAGGCTATATTATTTCAATTTTTGATAAGGTTTGGTCCAAAAAAGAGTATTTTTTAATATTAATATATATGTATATATATGTATATATGCATGTATATATATGTGTAGATATACATATATTTATATATATACACATATACATATTATGCATATGTGTAAATATATACATATATTTATATATATGTATTCAATAGCACCCTATCAAAATTGATGTAATATAGCCTATTTAGCAACACCTTATCGAATATAAAACAATGTTACTATGATTTTATGTGGGCTTCTTTTTATGGCTTTCATTTTTTGGCTATGTTTGCAACGGAATAAAATTGTTAGCATGATGTAGTTTTTTTCGATGGTTGTTGGATAGCTTGGCTTGTATTTTTGCATTGGTTTGTTTGTGTGCATTTTTTTTTGCTTTGTACGATCAACAATACGTATATATGTGCATCTAAATTCAAATATACAATAGCACCTTATCGAAAATAAATCCATATAGCCTAAAAAAGATTTCAATTTTTGATAGGGTGTTGTTGAGAAGGCTATATTCTATCAATTTTTAATAAGGTTCTATCTAGAAAAGAGTATATTTTTTAAATGGGTTTGTTATTGTGATTTTTTGTGGGCTTCTTTTAATGGCTTTTTTTTCTGCCTATGTCTGCAATAGAATAAAATTGTTAAGATGATGTAGATTTTGTCGATTGTTGTTAGGTAGATTCGATTATATTTTTGCATTGGTTTGTTACTCTTCATTCAATTGTGCTTTGTGCAATGAACAATGCATATATATGTGCATCAAACTTCATATATATATATATGTATGTATATATATCTATATCTATATATATGTATGTATATATATATATATATATATATATATATATATATATATATATATATATATATATATATATATATATATATATCTATATATATATGTATGTGTATATGTATATGTATATATATGTATATGTATATATAAAGTCCAAAATATTGACTATTTTGTTGCATTGCAACCATTCACGGTAAATGGAAGCCACAAATGAAGCAATATAGCCTAAGGTGGACATGACCAGGCAATGATTTGTGTGTAAAATAGCATGAACTGCATAACATTAACTATTTTATTTCATCGCAACCATCACCACAGAATGCTTAAAATCACAGTTACAAACCCATCCAAAACCATTGCCGCAAAAGTTGGACCATATACAACTTATGTATATATATGTATATATGTATATATATATGTAGTACCCTCCACATTTGGTCCCTTATCATATTTGAGTAAGTGCGATTAGTTGATTTGAGATGTCTTGTTGTTTTCATGACTATGTTGCTTTTGAAATTATGAAATTTAGTTAATACTATCTAGCATGGATTAATGTAATTAATTAAAATTTCTAAGGAGATAATTTAAATAAAATTAAAATTTAAAATAATAATATAATATAAAGTTATTATTAAATTATTAAATTAAATTGCTTTATAAATGGTGAGGTTTTGAACGATAATTAATAATAATTAGGAATTTATCGTGTAAAGATAATCACTTTAATAAGAGAAAGTTAATGTATCTTAAATTGGGTAAGAGATAAGATTTTAAGTTAAGAGGAAAGAAAAAATAGAAAAGGCAGGGAAAGATAATTATGCTGTTGAGGAAGGTATTGTGAGGAAAATTGGATAAGATGATAATATCTGGAAACTAAGTGAAAAAGCTGGAAAAAGCTCTCTTACAGAGCATGCATGATCTCGAACTGTTTTCAAAAGAAAACTCAAAGCTTTATGAAGATTGGATTTGATTTTCTTTTGGAAATAAAAAAAAGAAAAAAGAAAATTCTCCTGGAAGAAGGAGAGAGAACTCTACGAAAAGGATGGGGGGAAAAGAAAAAAAAAGAAAGGGAATGGAGATCTGGACATCAAATATTCTAGCGCTTCAATCAAATGGAATCCAGGTTCCTTCTTCCGAATCAGCCTTCGTTCTTGTAACAAAATTGTGTATGTTTATGCCATTTAGTATAAGACAATTCGTGCTTACTTGCTTTGGAATTAGAAATATTAGAGCTTTAATTTCTCTAAAGGTTTTCGAGCCTGGTCTATAGCATACCCGTTGTGGGTTTTGAATAAAATCCATTATGTTGTTTGGGAGTCTCTGAGACATATCCAACAAATTTTATTTTGTGGGTCTTTTGCGTTTCTTGAGATGCCTATTCCCTGACAGTTTGAATTTGTATATATTTCTCTTCAATTCGTGCTGCCCTTATATCGTTCTGTGCTGATTCTAGTTGCTCTTGACAGAGATTCGATGTATAAGTATTCATTATGTCTTGGATCTTTGAATAAATATATTTTGGTCTTTGGTCGATTAGTGTGGATCTCTGTCTCATGCATGTCCTTGACATCGACCTCTATACTTGCTGATTTCTTGTTCCTTTGAATGCAAACCCTATTTTTACTACATTGTTACCTCCTGATTCTTGTCAAATTTTTGTGAAAGAATTTTCTTTAACTTTTGTCAATATTGTCCTAGTGGAGCGCTGCAACCTGTGGTTTCCTCTGGTCTGTGGTTGTGGTATCAGGTCTGCCCACCGCATAATTTCCTCCTTCATGATAAGGTCGTTTTTGATAGAGGATGATGCTTCTGTTGTTTCTAGTTATTCCGCTGGGACTAGCGCGTGAGGTTTTTTTTGAAACACATCCTTTTGTAGGATTGCCATGGTCGGCGGTTGCTTATGTTTTAAACTCGTATTCTTGATTTACTCCTATCCTCCCTAGCACTCTCCCATTGCTTTTGTTGGCTCGGTTGCTAGTCATGGATACTTTAGATATCTTTTCTTGCTTTCTATGCTTGGAAATTTGTAACCGTGGATTCTGTGGCTGTGTTCTTGGCTTTCTTATTGTATGCTTATCCTGGTAAATACGTACTTCTGTCATCGGTGCAATAGTCAATGTTGGATCTGCCCTTTCTGATGAACTCCAATATATACAGATATGACGACAATTTCATGACATTTCACCTTTATTTATTTAGCACAGTAAATAGTGGGCTCTTACGTCTTCCTTAATAATGTTAATAGTGCAAGTAGATGGCGATAGTTCCAAATTCCTTATTCACTTTCTAATATACTTGGTAACCTGCGACAGTTACAGCATTTAGAGTTGAGGCATTGTACAGAATTAAATCACCTCCCTGAAACCATTCGCAATCTATCACAACTGCAACCTTTGGTTTTGCAAGGGCATAGTAAATTTTAAATAACCTCCCTGATTCGTTAGAAGCTTTCACAAATGCAGCACTCGAACCATAGAAGACTGTAGGGGTGTAAATAACCTTCTTATTTCTGTTAACAACCGGACACTTCTGCAGTACTTGAAAATAGAATGTTGTAGAGGTTAAAATAATCTCTCTGTTTTATTGTCAACCTGTCTGAGCTCCGCACTTGAACATCACAGGAAGTTCAAAGTTTTAAATAATCTCTTTGATTTCATTTTTCAACTAGTCACAGCCGCACACTTGAACATAATAGGAAGTTTAAGGTTTATATCATCTCTCTGTTTTCATTGCCAACCTGTCTTGCTGCAACGCTTGAATAGGAAGTCTAAGTTTTTTTTTTAAATATTTAGAAGTAATAAAACAAATAGGATTATATTAAGCTGGGAAATGTCTATTGTTCATGTTAATTAATGATTAAGTAAATATTTGATATATCTATATAATTATATATTTATATAATTGTTATTAGGTTGAAGTCTTTGAATATTACATGTGTATATTGGTATATAGATATCAAAACAAATGCATTCTTTAGGATAATGAAGATATGGAGTAAAAGAAAGGGAGAGGGATAATAGTTATTGGATGGGTTTTGGTAGTATCTAATTAGAGGATCTAGATTGGGTAGTTAAGTGAAAATGGACAATATGTTGAGCAATGTTGAATTAGATAATTAATTATAATTGTTTCCCATGAAACTCGAATATTTAGTTATCATTATTTTCAGATTGACTATGTATGGGGTTTTATAAATATGGTTGGTAGGTTTGGTTGCAATATAAGTAAATCATTAGGAAGCCTTGTAAAAGAGGAAATTGGATTAATCACTTTAGCAATTAGGATGAAACTGGATTCTTTTATCAAGAACTCAAACAACCGAATGGTAAACTACACTTTGTTTATCATGATTGCATTAGATATCGAACTTGGAAAATAATAATGGTGAGAAGTAGGCTTTCTTTATATAAGCGTGTACTTATACAATTAAGGAAATTAGCTAAAATGGAGGAATTTGACTATCTTTTAAAGTGATTGATTTCCTTGTGTGCGCTAATAGATGATTATTGAACTTAAATGAGTAGCTTGGTAATTCGAGATACATTTATGCCTAGTAGTGAAAGGGCTTAATATAGATCATGTTAAGGAGGTATCCATATTGTGGATTTAGTGACAACCTATAACATAGTAAGTTCATTAGAGTAATACAGGAAATGTTTCAAATTAAGGAATTAGGTTACTTTTGTAAATCATAGAATGCAGATTATGTTAGCATAAATGTCTTTATGGTAGTTCTTGGAACTTATGGTGTGATGTTACTTAAAGTAAGATATGTTTTTTTCCTTGAATGTTAAAATGGTTTCTTAATGCATGAGAAGATTAAATATAATGATGTGTTAAATATTCTTTGAAAGTAATCATTTTGATTATGTTTATTTATTATTATCACTATGTTTGTATTAGTAAATTGGAATATTGTTAGGGTTTACTTTTAGATATCGTCATTGTGATCTTTTTATTGGGGTAGGTTGTAAATAAGTTAATAGACTGTCTAACTTAAATAACTCCTTTTGTTAATAAATGATCTTTTTAATGTCGTACCCTCTTCCTACCCGTTTTGTTGTTGTTTGTATGTCATTTATAAGGATCGTTAGATAGAACATTGGTGTATGATGGTTTTCTTTACCGGAGTGGATTGATTTTCACCTTAAGTTCATGTATTGGTTGATGGTTTTGTTATCATGGTCTACTATTCTGTTTGATTTTTGCCTTGAATTCAATTTGTAAGTTCGTTAAGTAATGTGTGGTCAAGGGTAACCTATGTGGAGAAAATTGAGGTCTCCCTTTGGTGTAATATGTTGGTATTATGGTTGTTTGAATTATGGATGGTTTTGGTGGATCTCCCTTGGGGTGACTTTCCTTGAGTTAATCATTTTTTTTTTATAAATTTTACCCTTGTGTTGGAATTATTGGGAGAAAACTCGTGTTGCTTCATTTTACCCTCATTTGTGGATTGTCGTTCTTTTGGTTTCCAGAGGATTGAGATTATTGTCAGTTGATGTTCTCTTTTTATGTGCCCTTGATGTGGCAAGTGTTTTGATATCATGATTTTAAAAGGGTTGTACATGAATTATTGAGACATTGATTATGTGTTTATAGCGAGATGGTTAATGCCTCGTGTAGTTTGGTCTTGAGATTATTTGTTTTTTGGTTACAGTACAACCCTTGCCTGTTTTGAGATATGTTAGGGGTCATAGGGAGAGTGGCTCTTCGTGGGGGCCGGTGCCTCAGGATGAGGAAGGGCTCAGGATAACCCACGAAAGAGTAGTTAAACAAGTGATAACCTAAACAATAGAATTTAGAAGGTTGGGTAGTTTAAAAAAAAATACAAGATAATAAAACATTGGATTCCTCGGCTATGCACAAGGGCTACCATAGACTAGTGATAGACTGAGAAGGCCATGGTCGGCAAAGCCATAGTCTCATCCTCACGAGAGATTATCGGCTCCGCATTAGCTACCCTATGGTGATGACGCCTCAGTTAGGAGGAAGGGCCAGGAGATCCATAGATGGGTGTCGGCGCCTCAGTTGGAGGAAGGGCTAGGAGAATCCCATGAGAGCTATGCGATGACACTCTCCACTTGACACCCTTGTGCTTGGTTGTAGTTTCCTCTGGTTATTGTATCTTTATGTTTCTTTCGAGGGCTAGGGAATCCATAGATGGGTGCCGGCGCCTCAGTTGGAGGAAGTGCCAGGGGATCCCATGTGAGCTATGCGATGACCCTCCCGACTAGACACCTTTGTTATTGTTTCTTGTCACCTCTGGTTATTGTAATCTTTATGTTGTTTCAGATTCTTGTGGAAATAATTTATGGATGCTCTTTGGTGACTTTCTTAATTGTTATTGCTTGGGTCTATTGTGATGAGTTTTCATAGCTTTGTTTGATCTTGTTGACTCATGAATGTTGTGAATGTGTCATTGTAATCCTTGAGTTTCATGATACCTTTGTGTGACATTGAATATTGTGGTCCCCTATTTGGATGTTCTTGGTTGAGGTCTCTTCTTGTCAGCTCCTTAGCACGGGGGGTGGGTCTTCGGACCCACGTGGTTGGGTGGAACGTGCTAAGCACCCCATTGGGTCCCTAGTCAAGGATCGAGAGGTGCGGATTGGTGCGGTTGCGACAACTCCAGAATTGTACCATTCTATTCTATCATGTGGTTCCTGCCCATATTGGGAAACATGTTTGTATCATTGTAAGACTTGAACAATGTAAAGTAATGAAAAGGATGTGATGTAATATTTTTGCATTGGTAAACCTTGTGTGGGTATGTTTCCATATCAGATGTTATTCAAAGTGTTGTATTTATTTAAGTGAATGGTTCTTATCGATGGTTTATATGTATGCCTTGTCATGGTTTAGATTTGGTTTTCATTCTTTTTCATTGATGTATGGAATTAAGTTTCATAATGTATCCTCGTGTACCCCAAGGGACGTAAATGATATTGAGTTTGTTTAAAAGAATTTTCACGTCATAACTTAATTTGCATCTCATGTATGTTAGTTTTACTTTAAATAAAAAAAAAAATTGTGTGGAAATTGTTGCTTTAGTTGTCCTTTGGGGTTCGCTCGACGGGGCATTACAATATACATATATACATACATACATATGCATATATACATATATATACATACATATATATACATATATACATATATATATGTATATATATGTATATATATACATATATATATGTATATATGTATATGTATATATGTATATATATGTATGTATATGTGTATATATGTATATATATGTATTTATATGTGTATATATGTATATACTTGTATATATATAATTTTATATGTATAGATATATATATGTGTGGTTGTAATGCAATAAAATGATTGACTTTATACAGTTTGTGTTAATTTCCATAAGGCCATGTTGATTTTTGTTGTCTAGCTTTAATATAGTTAATGTTACACAACTTATTTTTATTTTGATAGGGATTTCCAATTGTTGTCTGCTTTGGCCTACACTATTTTATTTTTGATAGGGTGCTATTGAAAAGGATATATTGTTTCAAGTTGCAATAAGGTGGTGTTTAGAAAAGACTATATTTTTGCATGGCTTTTCAACTTTGAAACTAGTATTGTTTGATTTATGGTTTGCATTTAGTCATCATTGTTGCAATGCAATGAAACAGTCATTGTTATACAGTCTATGTTGATTGTTTTTCCCTATATTGTTAGCCGATAGGATATTCATGTGTACTTTGGTTGGAATTCTTGTGAACATTCCAAGTTTTTGAGCTTTCTAGCAGTCGTGAAAAAGATGGTAGATGGTTTTTTTCTTTACTTAAACTTTGGTGAGAATTTTCATCAACCTCCCATTTTTTTAGCCTTTTGGTGGCCATGAAAAAGGTGGTGGGGGCGGTTGTTGGCTACCTTGGGAATAGGGTGGCATATTTTCCACTGCGTGGATAGAGAAGGCCACAAAAATTAAACGTTGTTCACACCAACTTTAATTGTTATATGTTTTATGTGTACTTGTGTTGGTTGTACCACCACCCATCGTTTATTCATTTGTGGCTTCCATTTAGTGGTGATGGTTGTAACATGGCCAAATAGTTAACCCTATGTAGCTTATGTTGTTTTCCATAAGGCATTGTCAAGGTTTCTTGTCTAGCTTTGGCTATATTGTTTCATTTTTTATTGAGCAACCCTGGGAAAAGTATTTGAATTCTCCCTTTAATAGTTTCAACAAGGTTTTGAGCACATGTATGTGGCAAACAGTGTTCATTACTATTGTTAATATAAAGCCTATTATTGTAAGAATTTATTTTTGAGAATGAGAGAAATAACAACTTTTTCTTGAAATAAATAACTATCTTCTCAAAACAATAAATATCAGTGTTTTGTTTCCCTTTTTAAATAATATTTTGGTTAATATATAATTCTTATTGAAATGAGTTGTAGGCATGGTTCATATGGTACTTAATTAGCATAACAAGTTGTTGAGAGTCAAATATTTTGTCATTGAATCTCAGAATAAACACCTTAAGGGTCAATCAAGAGCACACACATATAGCCAAATATATATATATATATATATATACACATGTATATATCTATTTATATACAGACTACTATATCTTAATAGATGTGTATACCATATTTTTTCCTCACTACGCAACTGCCTCCTTCAAAACTATGAAGAGAGAAAACATCTAGACTGAATTTTCCCTCATTTTCCTAAACAAGAAGGCTACAAATTCAAACCTTTTGTTGCCTATAATATATTTCCTAGTCTGAAGCAAGGCATTATTATAGCCAACAAAAGGTTTGAATTTGTGTCCTTCTCAACCATTCAATTGAGGGAAAATTTAGTGTGGATGTTTTCTCTCTTGAACACTAGATTGTATCGACATTAATTATTGTATGGTTTGCATGTGCTAGTGATGGTTGTAATAATCATTTTCATTTATTCATTTGTGCCTTTTGTTTTGTGGTTATGCTTGCAACATAACCATATGAAAGTTTTGTTTTCCTTTCTAAATAATGTTTTGATTAATATATAATTCTTATTGAAATAAATTCAATTCATGGCTCATATGATCCTTAATTGGCATAACAAGCTATTGAGAGTCAGAGATTTAGTCATGGAATTTCATGTAATGCCCCTCTCTTTACCTTGTCTGAACAACTTCTAGGATTTCATCTAGACTTTATGAGGTTGTTTATCTTGACTTTATGTTACTGTTTGATAAACTTTATGACACTATTGGATGTTACTTGGACATGGTGATATTTTGATGAGTTGATATTAATGTATGCTCATTTATTGATTATTGATGTTTTAATTTCATCAGTTCTGATGTGACTATATTGGTGAAGAGAACAGTATTGCATCTCTTGCTTCGTGAGTCCCCTATGATTTCCGTGATTCCCTCTTCACGGTGTGTATGAATTATTATTTGTATACATGTATGACTTTTGTTTTTGTTGTAGGTTTGCAGGTACATGACATTAGCTTCACCTGGTTTCACAGGTCTGAGTGTGTCTACTAGTCAACAATAATATTGAGAGATAGTAACGGGTTACCTAGTCATACCTTTACCCTAGTACAGTGTGTCATTAGTTTGAGTTTGGTCTTAGCCTTATTATTGTTGTTCTAGGTATTTTATTATTGTGCAAGTTTAATTTTGTAGATTAAAATGTGTGTTTGATTAAGTATTTAATTTATGGTATTATTGATGTGAAAACTTTAGAATAAATAAATAAATTTAATTTAGTTATGTTATTAACTAATATTAATTACTTAATTAATGATAATTAAATAAATAAGAGTATTTAAATTGGTTGCAATTAGTAAATTATTTTATTTTATTTAAATGCATGTGGTTCAAAAATATCTTTGGTTGTTAAGGGAAAAGATATTTTGTTGAAATAACTATGAGTTAGAAATTTGTTATTTGGTTGTTGGAAATTCATTCTTGGAAGAGATATTAGGGAAAAAGAAAAGAAATTGTTACACGGGAAAAGTTTTGGAGGGGTTGTGAAAAATTGGTGAGAAAATTGTGGATTTCTCCGAAGAAAAATTATTTTAGAATTATTTTGTTGTAGAATTCTAGGTTGTGTTTTTTGGATGTGTCTTCTGGAATGAGGCAATTGCATTGAAGAAAGCTTTGGTTACATTGGGAATTGAAATTACAGAGAAGCTCGACAACATTTTCTTGAGGCAACATTCTTCTGTAATAAGTTCTTTACTATTTTTGTGAAATTTGAAATTGAAAAGTTATTCTATTACTATAATGCAAATTGGAAATGTTTTAGGAAAAGTTTTTTCAGTACTATAGAAGTTCTTATTTCTTTCTTTTAAAAGATTTTCGTGAAAGTGAAACCTCTGTAGAAAATAATTAAAAATCCTCTGTGTAATTTGTTCATTTGAAATAGATTTATACAAAAGTAAATTATAGTGGAATTATTGAACCTCTGTAAAATTTAAATCAAACTTAGAAACCTCTTTCTGTCAAAATATAATTTAATTCCTCTATAGAAAAAGGTAAATTACTGTGAAAGATTTAGATCCTTGTAAGGAATGAATTTTAACACAATTATAAAACCTCAAAATAAAATAATAGAGGAATTAGAAAAAATTTGTAAGATTGAAAATGGAATCCTCTGATAGATTTGGGAAAATTGGAAACCTCTAGTAATTTGTAAATCAAAACAGGAGAGAGAGTGCACCACTAAATTAATCATAACTCAAAATTTAGGAAATGGGTAGGGCTAAATGTTTTATATGTTTTAAACGACTTGATTGTGCACCTTCTGTAAAAATTTCTGAGAAACCTAGATCCAAAAACAAAAGTTATTAAAGTTGTAACATACTAGTTTTGTGATTAGTACAATTTGAAAATTGTAAATTTATATATATATATATATATATTTATTTATTTATTTAAAAATATATATTAGAAATATTCCATATAATTTTAGAGTATTTAAATATAAATATATTTAAATGTATTTTTAAATAGGTGCATGCACATGCACAATTAGATATTTTTAAATGAACATTGGAAAATAATAATTAGATTATGTAATTAGAAAATATATATATTTATTTAAAAATGATATTTATTTAAATGAATATTATGTTGTTAATTAATGCATGTAATGCACAATTAGGTGTTTTATAATAAGATGATTTTATTAGAAGGATTAAGATTTATATTTATATTTGTTTGTGAAATTTGAGTTAACAATTATTTTTAATTTCCTTATGATTTGTAAACAAAAGCATATATATATATATTAATAAAAGCATGTAAATGCATGGGTTAATAAAATCTTAAAATAAAATGACTTAGGATTGAAAGTTGATTTATATTTAAATAGACAGTGATTCAATTTGGATTTAAGAAATTTAAATATTAGATTATTTAAGTGCTTGAATTATTTTAAGTTGTATTATTTTCTGTTCACATTTGTGGGCAATTTGAATTAAATATTATGAGTAATTTTCAAACTCGAAGTTAAGCAGTTAGTTTAATTTGTGTGGATTTATTGGATTTAAGAAATCCTAATGGTCATTTATTTAATTGCTTGAGTGGCTTCTTATTATTGTGTATTCTTCTGTAATTATGTATTGGGAATTGGGGATATTTGTTGTCAAGAAAATTACAAGTCTTCCAGAGATTGTAAAATTGTGAGAGGGTTATTGTATCTTTTATTCGCCCTTTTTGAGATTTCCTTGGGTAGTGCATGTTTTTGAGATTCAGTTTTTGACATCTGTAATGATGTATGAATTAGTTTGAACACCCGATTACTATGAATGGGTTGTGTGATTTGATTTGAGCACCCGGTTACTATGAACAAGATGTGTTGTTATTTGCAGAATGATTGATATTTGTTATCATATTTTGTGCATGGTCTACCCTTAGATTGTTGAATATGTTATTGTGTTTTCGATAGGGGGTGGCTTTGAATGAGGGTGGGGACACAAAGGAGTCCCAGGACAACTCATGTGAAAGTCATTTTAATCAGTGGAAATTAAATAACCTTTATTAGGGACAGAGTAGCTTAATATTTAATCAGTTAATTTAGCCTCACTCATTGGCTCAAGGGCTAGTATGAGACTTGAGATGAGTTGAGAAGACCTGGAATGGCAAGATCATTATCTTATCTTCTTGAAAGATAATCAATTCTGCACTGGTGTGCATGTGGGGCCGAGTTCATGAGAGGTTACCAGGATAACCCAAGATGGGGGTCGGGACCTAGGAAGATCTCCTTTGGATAACCAATGCAACCTTTGTGATGACACTCCTATTAAAATGGTCAATTTGTATTGTACAGTGGATGTATTTGATTTAGTGGTTTGGGAAGCAATGTAACCTTATGTTTTGTGTTTATTGGTACAGTGTTGTTTTGTGTTTACTGGTACCATGTTGTTTTGTATTTACTGTTACAGTGTGGTCTTGTATATTTTCTATGTCTAGAGGTAATAGGTTGTCTTGGTTTCCTGTTACTATCTCCTAGAACGGGGGCTAGGCCTACGGGTACCAGATGGTTGGGTGTTGTACGTCTTACACTGTTGAGTTTCTCTTCTATTCATGATGGTGAGATCTTCGTGTTCGAGGAGCT
Source organism: Sequoia sempervirens (assembly GCA_007258455.2). NCBI lineage: Eukaryota > Viridiplantae > Streptophyta > Pinopsida > Cupressales > Cupressaceae > Sequoia > Sequoia sempervirens. Next base: position 1,077,863,797 of record VDFB02271358.1, on the reverse strand, counting down.
CGTGTGGTTCTCTGGAGTTGTTCTTCTCTTTCTTCATTGTAACTGTGGTTCATTATGTATAATTGTAAAACCTCATTTGTATCGAGGTGAACCTTTGTAATGTAATTGTAAAATATTATGATCTATTCATCATTGGATTTAATGGTGTTGTATCTATGGAAATATGTTTAATACATTTCTATGTGTTAGATTTATCTTGAAATGGTTTAATGCTTTGTTGTAAGTTGTATATTGAGTTTAATATTCATATGCTATGGTTGGTTAAATTTTATAAGTAATGGTGTTCACATGTAGACGCGTTGTGTAGCCTATAGGATGTATGTGGTTAGAGTAGGATACTTTGCTCTTGTTTTAACTATAAAAAAAAAAAATAGTTGTTCTTTCATAGTATTGCATTGTCCTTTAGGTTGTGAGATGGGGTTTTACATTTTATAATGAAGACCTTAAGGTTCCATAAAGATGATCTTGGTAGTTTTTCCATTAATAATATGTTTAGAATTCAATTATTGGAAAATAGAATGACTCAAAGGTGCATATATATTTCTATTGTTGGTTGATATGTTGCATTCCACTTCTGTTGACCTTGCATATAATACTTGTTGAAGTAGTAAAACACTTTATCTTATTTTCCATAGGGAATTGTTGATTATTCTTCTATTTCCTTGAATAAATTATTTGATTTATCATTTCAATAATTATTATTGAAATGAATTTCATTAATGGATCATATGATTCTCAATTAGCATAACAAGTTGCTCAGAGTCAAATATTTAGTTTTGGAATCTCAGGATAAAGACCTTAAGGTTCAATGAAGATGATCTTGGCATTTTTGCTTCTAATAATATGTTCATAATTCAATTATTGGAAAATAGAATGGCTCAAGGGTGCACCATTTAATACATGTTGAAGTAATAAAAAACTTTATGCTATTTTGCATAGGGCATTGTTGATTGTTCTTTTGTGGCCTTGAATAAATTATTTGATTTATGATTTTTGTGTGGTGCCAATGGTTGCAAAGTAATAAATTAGTTCATGGTCTTCTTGATAAGGAATTCTTAGCTAGTTTTATGTGTGTTTAAGGATGGTTCTTATTTGTCTAGGCCTTAATAAGTAGTTGTTAGACTGGAACTATGTATATTAAGTGTGAGATGAAACATTGGTCTTGCTTTCTATTACACTTGATGTAGACGCTGATGTGTGTATAAATGTTGTTTGTGTCTAATTTCACACAAAAACATAAAAATACAATCCAACATCATACATTGGAAGCATATCTAAGAATTTGTTGTTTGGAAATATATAAACGCCATATATATATATGGGTCACTATTTAAACCAATATTGTTTGATTTATGGCTTCCGTTTGGTGGTTATAGTTGCATTGGAATAAAATAATTGATGTTATACAATTGATGTTTGATTCCATTATGCATTTTTTATTATTGATCTCTATGTTAGGCTATATTGTTTCAATTTTTGATAGGGTGTTGTTGAATACATATATATAAATATATGTATATATATATACACACACATATATATACATACATACATATATATATATATATATATATGTATATATGTATATATATGTATATATATGTATATATGTATATATATATACATATATATATATATACATATATATATGTATATATACATATATATACATATATATGTATATATATATGTATGTATATATATATATGAAGCTAGGTACACATATATATGCATTGTTGACTACACAAAGGATAAAAGAATGCATAGTAGGAAACCAATAGAAAAAAAATAACCCAAGCTAGCCATCAACAAGCGACAAAAATTGCATCATGTTAAAAAATTTATTCTAATGCAAACATAGCCAAAAAATTGAATCCATAGAAAGAAGCCCACAAAAAGCACACAGTAACAAACCCATGCAAACTGGTAGCTTTTCTACAAAAAAACTAGCAAAAAATTATCACAGGTGAGACTTTTCTTTATCTTTTACAACCATCGTCACATGCAAAAAACATAAAATAACCTCTAACCACCTACATAGAAGTGGTTGTTGTACAAATATATCCATAGGTGGTCTTCAAACAATAGAATGTTGTTTGCGTCTAATGTCACCAACACATAGACCTGCATATAAGAAATATAAAATTAAATAGAACAAAATGGGGCTTGTTGTTAGCCCTATCATATTGGGTCATTAAGCATGATGGGATCTCACCAAATCCCTGAGCAAGAACATACATTGTTCACCACTCTAATAAATGGCCAAATCAATCTTCCTTGTGACACTTACTATAGACTCTATCATTCTAACAACTCCTTTTTTGAGGCTAAAAAATATTAACTAAGAAGGTGTATTTAATGCATGCAATACATATATATGCATTGTTGATTGTACTGTACAAAAGACACATGAGAAGCAAAAAGTTAAACCCACAAAAAATACACAAATTCACAGTAACAAACCAATGCAAAAACAAACAATATTCCCTTCCACCCATCGCGTCTACACAAAAACCATAGATGACACAATATAAAATAAGCTACAGAAGAATTGATGAGGGAGCAAACTTGAGACACAGAAAATGATACAAAAAACTAGAGAAATTTTATTCTTATTGAGAATGGAACTTCTTACATGCAGAGGATCACAAATCCTCAAGCTCTACAATACATGCAAATTACAGAAATTACAGGAGTTACAAGAAATTACAGAAGAACCCCTTTTTGTAGCATGCAAACTCTTTCCCCCAAAAAGTTTCTCAAAAATTAGAAACAAGCCCATAAATAGACCCATTTTGGTTTGGAACCAAAAACAACCTTCGAGATAAGATTTTTGGCAGTTTGGTGCCAAAATTACAATTAGAAATTCAAGTTTAAATTCACAGTTGAAAATTAGCACATTTCTAAAATATGCACCAACTTTCATAAGCCATAACTTTTAATCCAATTGTTGGATCTTCAATGATAATACCTTTTTAGAAAGCTCTCAAGAAGATGATTTTTTGCAAAGTAGGGCCTATGGTATCTAATTGGGTTGTTCACAAATTTTCAGTCCCATCCGAAACCGTTTAGTGCCTCAAACTAAGCTCGGAAGGTTTTTTTCAAGGAAAAAAGCAAAAACTAGAACTTGAATAACTTTCAGACTGTGAATGATCTTGACCTGATTCTTTCACCAAACTGTGTATTTTTCCATCATGAACCTTCCCATAAATTTTTGTCTTCCCACACCTTCAAATTCAAACCTGCTAAAAATAGCAGTTGAGCAGAAAAAGCAGAAAATCAATTTTGAAAGTTGAAAACTCTTATTCGACGAAAAGGGTATCCAAAAATGCAAAAACATCTAAAAAAAGAAAACAACAAGAACATAAATGGAAAACATTTTTTTGGGTGATGCAAGATTGCCCTCACACCACTAGATGCTCCTGCATCAAGAACAATCAACAATTCCCTTTGAAAAATAATATAAATTGTTTTCAAAAAACTCGAGTAATGGTTTTTTTCAATATGCACCTCTTCTTGCACCTCTTCCCACATGCTACAAATGCACCTATTTCCTCTTGTTTTCTCTCTGCTTGCTTCTTTCTCCACTACCTGGAAAAAAATAGGCAAAGAATTATCACAACTAACACTTTTGTGCTACTTTGCAACTATCGCCCATCCAACAAAACACAAAATAACCTCCAACCACCTTGACAGAAATTCCAATGCCGATGATCACACTTGCACCTTCAGAGAAGCTTTCCCTCCTCACTCATAACTATCTTGAACAATAAGATAAACCTAGAGAACGACACCCAACAATGCCTTATCAAAAATTGAAATACTATAGCCTTTTTCCCAACATGATCTTATCATAAACAAAACAATATAGCCAAAGGGAAATGTCCTATAAAAAATTTCATAGGTATTCACTATGTTTTCCAAAGCTTCAAAAGGAATACATTACTTATAGCCATTTCCACTACATGAAAAACATACAACAATTAATATTGATGCCATTTCACTGGCCTTCTCTATCGATAAGGAAAATTCTTTTAATTTAAAAATAAAATAAAATCTGCCACCTTTTTCCCAGCCATGCTAAATGAAGGCCATAAATGAAACAATATATCCTAAGGTAGACAACAACAGTCAACAATGCATTATGCAAAACAACATGAACTGCATAACATTGACTATTCTATTGTATTACAACCATCACCACAAAATGAAAGCCATAAATGAAACAATATTGGTATCAATAGTCAACTAGATGGGGAAACCCATAGAACACTACAAATCACAGTAACAAACCCATGCAAAACTATCACTACAAAAGTTGAACCATAAATGAAACAATATTGGTTTCAACAAACTATATAGTCATTTTTCAATAGAACCTTATAAAAAAAGGAAACAATATACCCTAAGCTAGAGAACGACAATCAACACTGCCTTATAGAAAACAACACAACCTGTATAACATTAACTATTTTATTGCATTGCAACCATTACGACAAAAAAATTGCTTCCAACAGTGAGTTGGATGGAAAACCTACAAAACACAAAAATCTTGCAATAAAAAACCGATTCAAAACATTCACCACAAAATGCAAACCATAAATGAATCAATATTGCTTTCAACAACAACCCAAATGAAAAAAAACACAAAATACACACGAGATTAACTATTTTACAACCACTGGCACAAAATGGAAGCCATAAATGAAACAATGTAGTTTGTAAATATATATATATGGTTGTGGTAGGCTATATTGTTTGATTTCCCAAGAATGCCTTATCAAAAATTGTGCAAGAATTCGCTATGTTTTCTAAGGGATTTGAGGGCAAGGGTTGCTCACAACCATCATCGCTACATGGAAACCATACAACAATTATTGTTGATGCCATTTCGTTGGCCTTCTCTATCGACATGCCAAACGCTTTTTATTTCAAAATCAAAAACCAAAGCACCACTGGTTTTGGATGGGTTTGTTGCTATGATTTTTTGTGTTGTTCAGGTGTTCCCATTTGATGTAGTGCTTCATTTTACTTTTCTTATGTGCACATATGTATGTATGTACAATTAGATGTATACAACATTCATATATACTTGATTTTATAGTAAGCATAAGAAGAAACAATTTTTCTATGTACAATGTGTTGAAAATCTCTTATAAGTTATTCAAGGAAGAAGTTCTACATAGATGGTGGCATCAATGTTTGATATAACAGTGAAAATATGGTTTATTCTTCCAACAATGTTTCAGTTAGTATCAATGTTGTTTGTAACTGCTATGACATACATCCAAATCTGCACATGCCATTATTCATTAGTGTTTCCCTTGCAACCATTTGCACCACATGTAAACCAATAATGCCCTATGGAAATTGACATAAACTGTATACCATTACATTCTCATAACTACTTTTTTTTCTACATATATTTGTGCAATATATTGCTACAAATGTAGTGAGGAAATGCAATCATTGCATGATGCAAAAAAACACAAAATAGGCTCCAACCATCTTCACATAAATTCCACAACAGATAATTGTAGTTGGATGTTCATAGAAACTTGTCCTCCTCACTCGCATCTTTGATAGAAGGTAAAGCCACATAACCAGACCCAACAATGCCTTGTTGAAAATTGTGCAAACATTTTCTATGTTTACTGAGGATTTTAATAGTAGGTGTTATTTATAACCATTCCCACTAGGCAGAAACCATACAAAAATAAAAATATGACAGTGAAGAACCCATTGAAAGCCTTCACCACAAAATGTGAACTATAAATGAAATTGTATTGGTTTCAGTAGTAGCCCAGATGAAAAATCCCACAAAAACATAATAGTTCATAGTAACAATGCAATGCAAAAACAAATAATATTGTCTCCCATCCACCTCGGCTACATGGAGACCATAAATGAAACAATATACCCTAAGCTAGACAATAAGAATCAACAATGGCCTATGGGAGATAACATAGACTATTTTCCAAACTATTTTGATTTCAACAGTTGCTCATGTGAGAAAACCCACAAAACACAAAAATTCACACTAACAATTCAATGCAAAAAAAAAAAATATTGCCTTTCAACCATCATGGCTATACTGCATTGATAAATGGAACAATATACCCTAAGCTAGAGAGTTGCAATGAACAATGGCCTATGGAAAAGAACATCAACTACTTTCGAAACTATGCTACTTGAAACAATGGCCCAGATGGAAAATCCTACAAAAGAGAAGAATTCACAGTAGCAATCGAATGAAAAAAACACACAATATTTCCTTCCAACCATCACGGCTACGCGAATAACACAAATGAAACAATATACTATCGGCTAGACAACAACAATGAACAAAGGACTATGGAAAATAACATGAACTATGTTAGTGTAATTAATTAATTATTACACTAGCATAAGTTAACTTAGGTCATGCATCATTTAGTGCTAGGTTAGATTTTAATAAATCATTTAATAAATAGGGTAATGTCCCCTTCCTTGTTTGTAGGGATAAGATTCCTTCTAGAAGATGAGTTGTCCTTCTAGAACTTATCTCAACATTTAATAATTTTCTAGATAGGGTTCACATATTGTTACATGTTGTTAGATCATGACACATGGAAACATCTCATGTATCTTAGGTTTTCTCTCTTGCCTAAATAATCTGGCATTTTGTTCATTTGTAACATATCAATCACATCATCATATCATATCATATCAATATAGAGTCTTTATTCAGCATTCCATAGTTGCAACACTTTCCTTTGTGGTTGATTATCTTTCATGGAAAAGGTCCTTTATTGAAGATTCTGGAGCTTTAGGGACTGTGCATCCATAATCTCAACATGGTATCAAAACTTGTCCAGTGAAATATCAACCCTTGATCCAGGAAGTTGGAGTGAAAGATTCTTGCAGGCTTGGAGTTTTATGTTGCAAGCTAGTTGGTTCTACTCGGGAGCCAAGCTGATTTTTGGTGCACATCAGGCTCTCTCTGACCCTTACATTGTGTCCAGAAGGCCTCAAAACCCATAGATTGCTTGTTCATTTTCCAAAATCAGAGTTATATCGACCGAGAGCCTTTGAGGTACAATCTAGGGTTTGCATTTTTTGTACTATCCGTACACATCTACAAGAAAAAATCTCCCCTCTCAGTCCTCTTCAAAGGAAAATTTTATTTTAGAAAAATAAAAAAAAAACAATTTGGCTATGTTTGGGCAATATTTTATATAGTCTCGGTAAAAAAATAATCTGTTGGCGACTTGCAATTAAATTATGCAGTCGGCATAAATATTTATTCACTGGCTATAGTTGTGGTTTATTTCTTTTGGTGGTCGGCATTTGATATTTTCTACAGGATATAAATTTTTCATCGGTGTTTTTTTTTCTAATTTTTGAATATTGCAATTATTTGCAATTCAAAAATTCCTTCATCGACTTTAGAATTCTTGGCATGTCCCATCAGCCGACCTCACTCCGGCATCATCTATTTGTCTACCCCATGGAATGAGCTCTCATTGTGTTTTCTCTGACCATCCACCGATGACTGTTCTCGCCACTTGTTCACTAAAGACTGGCCTCCCGTCGACGAGTCAACACCATCACCTATGGGCCCCGCTACCTTTGAGTGGTGCCATTCACCTCTGGTTGCGCCACTCGCCTCCACCACCAGCTTGCCAGTCTGATGTCGCCATCTCGGCGGGCATTTATTTTTTGCATCAGTGGCACGTGCGGCCATATTAGTGACCAAGGGCCGAGATTTTTTTAGCCCCAGGTTCTATAATTTTGCACCTAGTTAGCCTATTCAATTCAAATAACAGTTTTTCTTCTGAGGCCATATCTTCGTGCCACGGTATCAAAAATTTGCAAACAAGATATCAACAGAAAGAGAATTCAGAGCACTATCTAGTGGTGCCATCCATTTTGCAGTATTTTTCTGCTATAAAATTTTAAGTCAACTGAATTCAATCATCCACTTTGGACTCAATGACCAATATCTTTGCATCATATTGTCGACATCCAGAAATTCCAATGACATTCAATAGATATTTCAGTGCTTCTTTTCATCAGTTCACTCACTTTCTTTGGTTTCAGCTCTAGGTATCTTCTATTGGTTTTATAATTAGGCATTTTGTTCATTTGTAACATATCAATCATATTATCATATCATATCATATCAATATAGAGTCTTTATTCAACATTCCATAGTTGCAACACTTTCCTTTATGATTGATTATCTTTCATGGAAACGGTCCTTTATTGAAGATTCTGAAGCTTCAAGGACTATGCATCCATAATCTCAACAAATTGTTTTCAGAATACTCTAGAAATGTTTTTCCCAATATGCACCTCCACCCACACCTCTACCCGCTTGCTTCAAATGTACATGTTCCAACTTTCTAGAACCAGTACGATAGCCTAGGTAATGGCACTATCAATTGGGGTGATGGAAAATGTTTAATCCCTATCGAGAGATATGTATGTATGCCATAGTAGATGCAAACAACATTGATTCCATAAGACATTGGTGATTGTTGTCATCTATGTTAGGTTGTAGTATTTCTTTTTTGATAAGATGTTGAATACACTATACTATTTGATTTTTGAAGAGGTCCTCTAGCAAGAAGCAAACAAAATTAGATTTGGCTAGCAAAAAGAAGGGTGAAGGGTAGATAAATAGCTCAAATATTCATAAGTTATACACATAACCTCAAAGATACATGTAGAAACTACATATACAGACATAGAGACTCACTCCTTAAATAAAATAATATTAGTTTCAACAACAACCTAGTAAATTCTATTTTTCAATAGCATCTTATTAGAAACAAAACAATATAGCCACATCTATAGACCAACAGTCGACAATGCCTTGTGGACAACATGATAAATTCTATACCATTTACTATTGGATTGTGAATCAAATATGAAAGGATATTGTGAGAGTTGAAGTCATAAAATTGTTTATGCTATTCTCCTAACTTCCAAGAGTTTTTCAACACATTGAATGTGGGAATAAATATTTCTTATTGTGCTTAATATGAATCCTATTATTACAAAAATTCCCCTTGAGGAAAAAAAAAAAAGAACTATCGTAGCAAAGCAATAAACAAGGGAACGAGTTTATATGAATGTTTTCTACATCTTATTTTGAATAGATACATATGTGCACAAAGGAAAATAATAATCAAATGCAACAAAAGTAGCACATACTTTAGTGTTTGTCTAGACATGTACAAATTCATTACAGACACATTTTCCTACACACAATTGTATGAAGATGTTGTATGCACTGAGAACATTGAATTACATGTATAGATGTTTATGTATATGTATATGTAGATGTATACATGCATAGAACCATGTCCACAAGTATACATAAGAGCAACTCGAAATATAAAAGGTTTTTTCAAATTCCTCCTCTTCCCACTTTCTTTCTCTCTGCCCCTTGCTTTCTTCAGCCTCTACAACAAATACACAATAAATTATCACAACCAACACTTTTGTATTGCTTTTCCAACTCCCACCCCATGTAGCAAAACACAAAAAAAACATATTGCTATCTTAACAACAACATCACACCGTATGATCAAAGATGCACATTTACAGAAGCTTGCTCCACTAGCTTACACTTGTGATAGCTGGTAAAGCCACATAATGATAGTCAACAATGCCTAGTTTAAAATTATAGAGACATTTGATTGCACTAATGGACAATGCTTTTTTGCTATTTGCAAGAATGTATGTATGTCATAGTGGATCCAAAGAACATTGATACATGAACCATTGATTTTTGGCTCTTTGGGACTTCTCTACCTCTTCTAGGGTTTTTCACCTAAAAGGAGAGAGGTAGGGCCAAAAATGCTAACTATTTCATTAAAATTATGTTATGTGGAATGTTTTATAAACTAAATGCAATTGAGTGATATAAATGAATGAATTTGAAAGAAAAATTAAGATCTATGTTATGTTTGAAAACACAATGTTTGTAAAAATGCTTTAAAGAATGAACAAAATGCAAATTAAACTAAACAGAAGGTTGTTTCTAAGAGTGAGTGCACCTGGTAAACTAGAGATGATTGGAAAATAATCTGGAAAACTTATGAGACTTGACTTTAGGTTGACTAGGACTCATTCGCCACCTTGGGTGAATCAGTCCTAAATCAGGGCTTTTCTGCATAGAATTTTTTTTCTTATAGTCGGGGACTTGGATCTGCATCTAACTCAAATTTGCACCTGAGGAGGGACTCATTCACCATGCATGGTGAATCAGCCCACTTTCAAATTTCTGCAACTTCAAAGTTTTTACCTACACCTTCACACTTGCACAACAATTTATGATGGAAACTTGACTTCATATCTCAAAAAATTCCTACAAAAAAAATTAAAATTGTTTGTCTAATGGGGGGTTTTCCTTGGTCAAACCCTCAGTTTGGTAAGTAAAACTTCAATGGAGAAAAATCTACATAAACCGTAGCCTTAGATGTGTTAAAGACTAGGGAAAGCTGAGATGTGACAAAGATCCTATCCTATTGCTCTAGAATAAGACATGCAAGAATGATATATATGATGCAAGATCTCAACCCTATAAAGCTTACAACATATGAAAATAGGAATGAAATGACATGCAAATGATAAACAAACAAGATGCAAACCTTAATTTGAAGATAAAATGAAAATGGAAGATGGAATCAATAGGAAACCAAGTCCTTAGGTGTCATTTGGTGGCTAGTTGCACCTCTTCACCATATATTTCTTCATGATTCACTATAGGAATCCATCATTAGTCCTTTGCAATGTTGGATCTTGAAAAGAGAAGTGAGCTTCAAGACCAACACAAACCCTAGTTTACTGCCCTAAAACTTCAACTTTTTCTAATGAAACTTACTGTGGAAGACTTGACTTTATGAATTGCTCTTGAAGAATGATAAAAGATAAGAAAAGATGATAAAAAGATGTGTGAAATAACTTGACATGAGTATTTATAAGCAATAACACCTTATTTCCCCGTTAATTAGACCTAAGCGGCTGACATTCACTAGAAATTAAAGTTAAATTGATTAAATTCCTGCTTAAATTTGAATTTTCCCTCAAAGGGGACTCATTCGCCCAAGGTGGAAAATGGGTCCCACTACTATTGTTTGAAGGTGGCTTTTTAGGGTATGACATAATTAAATGTTGTTTGTCAGGTTTCATGTGATTTCTCAGGTAAAACGGGCCTCTAGATCAAAATTAATGGGTCTAAGGGGCCTATAAATATTGTTTTGATGGATGAATGATGTGAAGGGACTCAAAAGTGAGTCCAATTATGCCTGAAATTGTCTCTTTTCTTAAGAGGGTCCAATTTTCTATGGAAAAATACATAGTGATCCCTATCTTTGTTTTGTTGGGACATATTTAGAATCATAAGATGTTTTTTCACTCTTTTATAATAATTTTTTTTGCATCTAATATCACATATGTATATTTCTATACGTACTCAAAATAAAATTAGTGGCTATGATAGTCAAGAATGTCTTTTGGATAACAACATAAACTCTATAACATTAACTATTTTACTATGCATTGCAAATGAAACAATATAGCCAAAGCTAGAGAACAACAATTAGCATTGCGTTATGGAAATCAACACAAACTATTTTAATATATTGTAATGATTTGCACAAAACGGAAGCTATAAATGAGACAATATTAAATTTTCCTATGTGTATATATGTATGTATGTCAAAGTAGATGTAAACAATGTACATACATACTCTTCAAAATGTTTATTATTTTGTGAAAATAGTTATTTGTCTAAACCTTGACAGGGCATACTTCAAATGATATACTTTATATTAACTATTATATAGAACATTGAAGCCTTTTTCCTAATTATTTATTTTCCTTCATAATATTGATGTCTCTAGGAAAAAAAGGGAGAGATTCAAAAAATGAAACAAAAAAAATGGAATAACAAATTGTATGCTAAGTATTATATATGAATCATTGAAGCCTTTATTTTTATTAATCCTTTGTTGTCATATTCTTAATTCCTATACAATAAAATTGAGAGCCCATGTTGCATTTTGACGTCATATACCTTGTAGTCAGCCGCCCATGTTGCAGCTCTTAGCTTTTAAAAGAGCAGCCCCAATAGTGTTGGTGGCCTCTAGATCTACATAGGCTAGCGAACAATCCTCGAGCACCAATCGTGCAAGTTTGTTTCTTGTTTTGTTTTTTGTTGCTTCCAATTAAATTGACACTTTTCCAAGTGCACCAAGCATACCAAGAATATGCTTCATTTGAATTAATAGTTGTTATAATATATGTTCTAACTAATTTATATTTAAATTCTTTGTATTTTCTTTTCCTTTCAATTTGTTTGCCATTTGGGAGTGACCTATGTGTTAGAGGGGAAAAAGTTATACTTTTCAAATGTGTTAATATATTTTTTTTCTTCTAGAGTTGAGTCACACTCATGAATATCTCATTGTTGCTACTATGCTGAGTTTAACTGGCTTGTAGGATACAAATGTAAATCCAGCCTTAACAACACATGCAATACGATCTATTGATGCTGGAGATGTTGTCCCATCTCCAGTTCTCCAACTAATGTCTTTCCAAAAAATAGGAGGCAATCAGAGCCTGGTTAATGGGTACAAAGTTTTCCTCTTTGACCGAACCCACATGTAAATAGGAATTTTTCCTACAAAATACAATGAACTTTTGTTTACAGGGGCACTGAAAATAGGTTCCATCTTGTGCTTGAAAAACTATCTATGTAGAAGGTTGTGGGAATCAAGGTTATATAAATTGTTCTGCCCTACTTGTACTTGTATTTTCCTACTTTCTTATTTGTGGGGACTACCTTTTAAATTATTTGATGTTCATTTCATTCCAGGGTGATTGTCATATTGTCCATAGATGTCAAAATGTCATATTGTCAGCTAATTGGAAAACCTAGATATTTTTTTAGAGATCAAGAAGAACAAATACTTGGCTACAAGTTTCCCTCCCCATCCAAACGAGACTCAACGTTTGGGATTAATACATCAATAAGAGAGCATGATAGTCTTGTAAATATCATCCCTGTTAAAGGGTTGAATGTTTACCAAACCAAATGGACAATAAAATTTTGTGTAACAAAAAAAAGGGATATGCAACATTACAATAAATAGGGGCACGAGGGCCAAGTATTCAACTTTGACATTATTGACAATGAGGGAACATAAATACAAATTACTTGCTTTAATGACATAGAAAAATTGCATTATGATAGGGTTGAGGTTGGTCGTACTTATTATGTGTCAAAGGGATCAATGAGACAAGCAGATAGGAAATTTAATAAGTTAAACAACCTGAACCGTCAATTTTTAGCACCATAAGACTCTCCAACTCTTCTAGGGTTTTGCACCTAAAAGGAGAGAGGTAGGCTAAAAATGCTAGCTAGGTTCATTCAAATTATGCAATGTAGGATGTTATTATTCCTAAATTAAATGATCTAAATGCAATTAAGTGATCTAAATGATTGATTATGTATACAAAACCTAAGATTTATGCAATGATTGAAAACACAACATTGTTTGCAAAAAGCTTAAAAGAATGAACAAGAATGCAAATTAAACCAAAGATAAGACTTTTTTTTAGAATGTGTGCAACTGGGAAGCTGAAGAAGACTAGAGAACAATGTGGAAAATTAATGAATTCTAATTTTGAGCTAACTGGGACTCATTTGCACCTTAGGTGAATCAGTCCTAGTTTTGGGTTTTTCTGTATAGGAGTTGTTTTCTATCAACTGGGAACTAGGATCGGCATTTGACTCAAAAATACATCTCAGGAGGGACTCATTCATCATGCATGGAAAATCAGTCCATTTTCAAATTTTTGTAACATCAAATCTCTGTTCTACACCTTAACACCTGCACAACAATTTCTGATGGAAACTTGACTCGGGATCTTAGAAAATTCCTACAAAAAAACTTAATTTTTTTTATCTAATGGGGGTTTTTCCTTGGTCAAACCCCTATTTTGGTAATTAAACCTTGAATGGAGAAAAATTTTCATAGAACCCTAGCCTTAGATGTGTTAAAGACTAGGAAAGTCTGAAGTATGACAAAATCCCTATTCTATTGTGTTAGAATAAGAAATGCAAATATGATTTATGTAATGAAAGATCTCAACCCTAGAAACCTTACAACACATTCAAAATGGAGATAAAATTACATGCAAATGGAAAGTAAACAAAATGCATACCTTAATATGAAGATATAGTGAAAATGGAAGATGTAATCACTTTGAAACCAAGTATTTAGGTGTGATTTGATGGCTAGTTGCATCTCCTCAACCTATATTTCTTTATGATTCACCATAGGAATCCATCATTTATGTAGAGCTAGAGGAAGAAAACTCAACTAATCAATCTCATTCAACAAAAATTAAAACATTGTTTGTTTGATTCACATCACTCTTTAACTTTTCCCTTCATAATACTTTTGAATCAAGACTATCAAACTGAGAATAAGGCACATAATCACTTGAATTTTCCACAAATATCCTTTATCAGAATAAAAAATTACCAATACAATCTTTACCAAACACAAATAACCAAGTTTGTTACTCATTTCCACCAACAAAACACAAACTTCATTGTATTTAGTCAATTTCCTAATTTTTCCCACAAAACACAGCCTAGGGCATCACCAAAACCATAAAAAACCTTATTAAAATTATACGAAACGTTGGATATTATAAAAAGACTTTAAAATGAATCATTTCACAAAGTTTTAGAATTTTCCACCATACAAATTAGAAGAAATCACAATTTTTTGTATGCAACCCCAATAACCCTATGTTCATAATAGTTTTTAGGAATGGACTTGTTTGATCCTTTAAATATTGGGTTAAAATAAATTTTGTCAAAAAAATAAAGATATTTCAATCCATCCAAGTTGAAAATTCATACATGTCTGTACCTATCTGTACTAACATGTTTTCTGACTGCAATTTCTAGAAAACATTTTTTGAACTGGCTGTCTTCACCAAAAACACAATAACTTTCACAAAACTTTGAGTTAGAACCTAAAAAATGATCCATTTGAAATATAATTCAGTATACCATTGATTCAACAGGTTTCAAATCAATTATATCCTATATGGATCTGTACAATGAGAAAATTTTAGAAAACTCAGAAAATTTTAGAAAAAACATTGTATTTTGATGAATGATTTGATTACAAACTTCTCCAACCAACAACAACAACCAAATTTTGAGCCTTTTGAGGCTTCTTATACCCAATACAATAAAATTATATCTAAATCCACGTTCATAACTGACTTATAATCTTCCTTGACCTTTCAACTTCCAAAAGTTGCAATTTTCCAAAACTTGATTGACAACTTTTACACTTTTTGTGCAACTTTTGCATTTTGACCCCAAATGACTCCAAATATCCCAAATACATTATGTATGGTCTTATTAAACCTTATTTAACATAACCTAAGAATTTACCCACTAAAATCCTCAAAAACCCTTAATTACACATTTTTGCATTTTCTAAGCATTTTGACAACATTGACATTGTTTTTCCAATATATGACAAAATGAACTCATAATCACCTAATAACCTATTTAATGACTCAAAAATGTTAAATATGGTCTAAATAACCTTATGACATGACCCAAACACCATGTAAATAAAATATGTACAAAATGGCCTCATGGAGACATGAATTCCACTAGGTGCTCTTGCACCAATCATCAACCCTTTGCAATGTTGAATCTTGACCTAAATAGTGAGCTTTAAGACCTAAAAAAACTCTATTTTCCTACTCTAAAACTTCAAATTTTTCTAATGAAACTTGTTGTAGAAGACTTGACTTAGAAATTGCATTTATGAAATGACTAAAAGATGTGTAAAGTGACTTAAAATAAGTATTTATAAGCAACGCCTTATTTTCCAGTTATTTAGACTGAAGAGGCCAAAATTCACCAGAAATTAATCAAATTCCCACTCAAAATTGAATTTTCCCTCAAAAGGGACTCATTCGCCATCCTTGGCGAATGGGTCCCACCAGAGGGGACTCATTTGCCCAAGGTGTCGAATCAGTCCCACTACTAACTTTTGAAGGTGGGTTTTCGAGGTATGAAAGAATGAAGTGTTGTTTGTCAAGTTTTAGGTGATTTCTCAAGTGAAATGGGCCTCTAAATAAAAAATAATGGGTCTTAGGGGCCTATAAATGTTGTTTTGAAGGATAAATGATGAAAATAGACTCAAAAGTGGATCTAATTATGCATGAAATTGTCTCTTTTCTCAAGATGGTCCAATTTTCTATAGAACATTTAGCCCCCACTTTAGCACCCATATGACTCTACATGCATATGTAAGCTAAAGGACTCTAAATGATGCACTTTATTACATAAAAGGATACTCATTCAAAAGATAGGAGAACAAAACCCCCGTGTAGTTCTCTACAAAAATACACCATTAGGAATTGCATCCTGCAACATACATTCATTAATTGTCCAAAAATCCTTTTATCTAACTCCTAGGAATCCAATTTGAGGGTAGATGTATGCCCCCCTTGATTCTACTTGCTTTACGGAGATGGAATCAAGGTAGAAATCTAGCCATGTTGAATAAGAAACATCATATCATAGGGCATTTCAAAGTACTGTGCCTCATGATGATAGACGAATGATGATGTCGGGTGCAAAATAATGATTCCAACACATTAAACAGCGTTTAAAATAGATTACCCTAGCACCCATTATGTTGATTTGAAGAAGATATACTTTACTAATTCTTTAGAAAGATAATAAACCTATGTTAATGTGTAAGAGTAAAAAGAGGTGAAAATGAATTAAAAGAATTAGAAGAAAGTAACGTGTCACTTACTATTCATTTTACCTTCGTGCAGCTTGAGAGTGATGAGTGAGAGAAGAAAATGCCAAGTAGATGGGATTACACACCTTCGTGGCTAGATGATCTTCAGGCGCAAGTGGCACGTAGCGAGCTATGTTATGAGGTGAGTCAATTCTACAACTTTCATCTTGTGATTTTTGTAATAATTTAATGATTTTAATGCATGGATAGGTTAATTTAGGATCTTGGAAAAGAAGTTGGCAAAGTGCCCCCTTTTTTTGCAAAGTCTCCCATTTGTTCGCAATGTGTCCCTTTTGTTCACAAAGTGTCTCATTTCTTCATGAAGTGTCCTAAAAGGGTTCTAAAGTGTCTAGGGCCATTACAAAAGCATACTATATTGTACTTTAGCACACTTTCCTAATGAAGTATGTGAAAATGGAAGAAATTAGATGGATTTTTGAGCATTTTTTGATGGTTCTGATAGGTCCCTGCCCTGTCATGGTAGTGGCTAGTGGAAACAAAACACACATTTCTAAGAGATCATGTGCCAACGCTATCGACATTAGAGATAAAGTATTTACAATCAGTGGGTATCTATTGGGCATATCTTATGCCTCCTATGAGATACCATGACATCATGCTTATGGCTCTGTGCGAGCGTTGGGATGCTGATATTTGTACATTTCATCTTCCCATTGGGGAAATGACCATCACGCTCGAGGAGGTACACTACATTCTCTGAGTTCCTATTTGGGGAAAGCGAGTATATTTCTAGGGGGGATTGGTCATTCCAAAAGAAGAAGAGGGACATGCAATATTGTCTAGCTAGACCAGTACATGATGAGTGGGTTAGAGTGTGGATCGAGCTTCCCATGCTGCTATTTTCACAAGCTCTAATTGTTAGATGGATTATGATGCACATAGTGGTTCTGGTTCTCAATCTAGATGGATGAGTGACACACTAAGATGGAGGATTGGTACATTTGATATTAGGGATGTATGAGCAGAGGAGAGTCTATGCTTGGGGCCATTGCATTTTAGCACACTTATATTATGATCTTGGTTGGTTTTTGTTTCAAGAGATTGACAGTATGGTGCATTGTATGCTTCTGTAGGTGTGGTGTCTTGAGCATATCACATGCACTAGGCATGTCGGATTCCCTTGTAGGTGTGGTGTCTTGAGCATATCATATCCACGTCCATTTGACTATCCTTTGCGACGCTTGTGGTAGTATGGGGATTTACACTTTTGGAGGATGATATTTGATCGATTGGAGGAGGAAGAAATCCTGTGGAGACCTTACCTACAAACTCTACAATGGCTAGATCCCATAGGATAGCTACGGAGGATGCAGATGGATAGGTTTCAAGCTAGGAGGCATGACTATGTTGTACGACCTTTCTACTATGGGTGATTCATGTGATAGTTTGCATAGGTCCAGACACCACCAAGGGTGTGCCCCTTCATTAGATGATCAATGGGGAGTGTCTGAAGGCTAGGTGATACTGTTCGGCTGACTATAGATCATGTTCATGAGAGTGATTCCAATGATTCAAATCATGACTAGCCACCAAAATTTGACCCTAATGATGTCGGCAACAGAAAAGAGCATAAGTAGTGGTGGTCATATGCATGACCAGCTCCTGTGTTCCCCATGAACTTCCCTATAGGTGATGCAGGACAAGCACTAGATGAGGGAGATGAGCTAGAGGAGAGACCAGAGGAGGTATAGTATAGGCCAACAAATATTTTCATTGATGTTATTGATGAGGAGTACTATTCCAATGCCAATCTTGACTATGAGGGTTAGGATGGAGGAGAGGATGATGAGGATGAGGATGATTATAAGGAGGATGATTATTATGATGAGGAGCCACCCCTGAGAGAGGGTGATGAAGTAGCTATTAAGGATTGGTACAAGCATGGAGAGTTCTCACACACTTACAAGACTAGATCTTGTGTAGTAGCTACAATAGACATCAACACCCAGAGTCAGAGAGATACTAGCATGTCCTCGATGCCCCCCAGGGAGGATTAGGTTGACATTCCTCATCTGAATGGAGACATAGGTGATGAAATTTGATTTTACACATGTACTTTAGTATTTTATGCTTTATTTATATATATATCATGATGATGATTACTGATTATGTACATTATCTATCTTGTAGGAGTGATGAGAGACTAGCAAGAGTTCTATCATCAGGATGTTGCAGAGATAGTGTATGCATCCATCGACGAGGATGAGATGGATCCTGAATACATGCCTCCATCGATTGTGGAGGAGGAGCCAGAGTTGCTCAGACCATTCGTGAGGTTACGAGTAGTGTACAAGAGTGTGAGGAGATGACTCTGTTGAGCTGAGAATGTTGTACAAACCTCATAGACCTCAACAGAGGTTGAGAGGTTACATACAAAGATGGCACAAACATGAGCAAAGAGGGGTTGGATGGCAGAGGAACGACTTGTGGCCGTTGGTCGAGTACAAGATCTAGAGTTCGCACTCAGATTTGGTAGTTTGCATTCATAGTCACATACGACTATCTCACAATGTCTAGGGACTGGCTAATGAGTACCAGAGCCTAACGGGTCTAGCTCTCATAAACTTCTATGACTTTGTATATGATATTCAGATGTATATAAAAGTTTGATATATATATAGACATGTGTAGTTGGTGTTATTATGATGTTAGATGCAATGTGATTAATTAAAAGACTTAAGGTAAAAGTATTTAATTACATGATTGAAAGTGATCTAATTTAAAACATATTTCAGTTTTACTGTAAATACAATATTGTTCATTAGAAGAGAGTAAGTTAAATTAAATACACCTATAACTCATATAAGGATCTAACTTAACATAACACAAAGGTGAATAGTATGAATCCTAAAGTAATTATAAAATGAACATAAATAATTACCTTAGTGTTCAGGGTAAGTGCACAAAGTTGAGTCCATGAAACGTGGAAGTTTTTTCCTTAACAAAAAAATTGAAATCAGCATTGAGGAAACGGGATCCCGATTTTAATAAACGGGATCCCAATTTTTATAAATTGGGATTCCGAGCCTGAGATGAAACGGGATCCCACTTTTTAAAAATTAGGATCCCGTTTCCCATCGGATTCTGAACCAATGGAAAAGCCACGGGATTCCGATTCTCACGAAACGGGATCCCGATTACTAAAAAATGGGATCCCGATTTCTATAAATCGGGATCCCGTTTTGTATTGCTATTTATTTTTAAAAAAAAATAGATTTCACTGCACAGCGGACGGGACCCCAAGTATTGGCAACAGCGACCCCCACAATCAGCTACAGGTACCACCCTACATGCCATTTTTTTGCATTTTTTAATTTTGAATTGAAATTTTGAAGAAAATAAGTGAATTTAGCATTTTTTATTTATTTATTTCACGTTTTAAGTATTTTTTAAACTGTTATAGAAGAAATGAATAATTGTAAAAATAGATGAAAAATGCAATGAAACCTAAAGGTTTTTAAATAAAAATGAAAAAATGAACCTTGAATTGTGTTTTAGAAACAAAATTTAACTTTTGAAACCTAAATTGTTCGATTAAACCCAAAAAAATTGAATTTGAAAACCCTAATTGAAACAAAAAAAAAATTGCATTTCAAAACCCTAGAAATCGAAATGAAATAAAAACATTGCATTTACAAATCCAAATCAAGCTTTTTGAAACCCTGAATTCAAATCAAACAAAAAAAAATGAATTTGAAAACCCTAGTTTGAATTGAAACAAAAAAATTGCATTAAAAACCCTAATTGTTTAAAATTGAAACCCTAAATTAAATTGGAACAAAGGAATTGTTAAAACCCTAAATTGGAATCGAACAAATCATTTTGATTTTGAAAACTAGGTAATTTCGAGCTCAAAAAAATTCATTTGCATTGCTTAAATGTTTTAAATTTTATTTGCTTTGTATGGAAAAAATGATATATATTAAACTTTAGTTTCAATGTTAAATTATAATTAGATTAGAAATCAATATGTTAAAGAATAGTTAAAATTCATAAAGTTTATCTTGATTTTTTTTGCAAATTTAGTTAGAAAATTCATAAATCTAAGCGCGTACGATTGATTCCAATTGACACTAACTTGCAAGTCTAAATTATGCCAAGGGCTACCCAAAATTCACCCTAAGTTTGCTAAACCCTAGACCCTAAATTGTAAAATCTAAACCCTCAACACTAAAGCATTTGAAATTTATGAACCCTAGACCCTAATCTTTCATTGGACATACCTAAAATTATGTAGGTTCATATCAAGAATGTGTCTATTTGGTAGATTTATGAAAACTATTTTGAATATCTAGAATTCCATAAAAGTATAATTATAGCAATTCCAATTGGAAACACTTAGGTACATATATATCATATGAAATTTAAATCCAGGAAGGTGTCTATTATATAGGAGAGTTGATAATACATGGAAAGAGGCTTGTATGGGAATATATGTATTAAGAAAAACATACCACATGACCTCTATAGGATTTTTAAGATGTGATCCTAGATAATAATCCACCCATCCTCAATCATAATGGATTCTTTAGCAATTAAGAGAGATTCAATAACCATAAAATTACCTATATTTTGATACTATATAGATTTATGTGGAAGGATATAAATGCATCAATAAGGAGACCAAGATGGAACCATTTAACACCTACAAGGTACACCTATTACATGGGAAAGGGAGGAGGTACATGATGATAGTTGGGAGGAACTACATGCTATTATTACAATTTAGAGATAGGAGGATGATTCATATAAAATAAATATAATTAAATATTTATATTATTTAATATATTATATTTAATATAATATATTAAATAATATAAATATTTAATATCATAAAATATAATATAAGATTACAATTAAGGATAGGTTATGTTACAATTTACTTGGGGTTTTAATGATGATTAGGCTTAAGATTCAATTAGATTTGTAGTAAATAGTTAGGTTACAATTATGAATATATAATAAATATTAATATAATTATAATACAAATATAAATTACTTTAAATATAATATAATATAGGAATACATTTAATATTAGGTAAAGGTTATAATTTAATTAAGTTTCAATTAGATTTGCAATTCAATTACGATATGGTTAGGGGTGGGGATCATTTAACATTCTATTATTGTTAGAGTATGGGTTACATTTAAGATTATTGTTATTTTTGTGATATGTATAGATTGATTCATTTTTAACATGATACTTTTTTTTATTAGAGGGGTAAACACTTTTGACCCAGAGCTAGATGGAACCAATGAGGCTATAGTATGACTAAATTTGGACCTCACTAGACATCTAGATCCCCTTTAAGCCATCCTATCACCTTAAATCATAAATCAATTTCTTAAGGGGTCCCAATATGACAAATTTCTTAAGGGATCAAAGAAGTTCTTAAAATTTGGTGAAGTTTCCCAAGGCAACCAAATTTAACAATAATAAGATCGCAAGATTATAATATGAATGATATTTCATGATCTAGGTTGGTCAGTTCAAACAAGAGTAGATCTCAATAAACTATTCCACAAGAAAATGTCCTTCACTAACTTGCAAGTTCATTAAATATTCCAAGGGGAACCAAAACTTTACCCTAAGTTTTGTAAACCCAAAACCCTAAACTCTAAAATCTAAACCCTAAACACTAAACCATTCATTTTATCCTTAAAGACTCTTAATGAAATTTGGTTGCATTGGGAAACTTCACCAAATTTTATTCACTTGTACCATGTCATTTTCTCCTAGGACCTCACTAGACGTAAATCCCCTTAAGCCATCCTGTCACCCTAAATCGTAATTTGATTTTATTAAGGGGATCAAAGAAGTTCTTAAAATTTGGTGATCAAAGTTGCTATCATGATCTAGGTTGGTCAGTTGAAAGAAGAGTAGATCTCAATCAACTATTCCACAAGAAAATTTTCTTCACTAACTTGCAAGTTCATTAAATATTCCAAATTCTAAACCCTAAACCCTAAACACTAAACCATTCATTTTGTCCTACCCAGGATCATAAAGTGAAATTTGGTTGTCTTAGGAAAATCCACCAAATTTCATTCCCTTATGCCATGTAATTTTGTCCTAGAATCTTACTACATATATCCCCTTAAGTTATCTTATTACCCTAAACCCTAAACTCTAAAGTCTAAACCCTAAAACCTAAAGCCATCATTTTTTCTTAGGCTCTTAATGAAATTTGGTTGCCTTAGGCAACTCCACCAAATTTCATTGCCTTATGCCATGTAATTTTTTCCTAGGATCTGACTACATATATCCCCTTAAGTTATCCTATTACCCTAAACCCTAAAATCTAAAGTCTAAAACGTAAACCCTAAAGCCATCATTTTTTCTTAGGCTCTTGATGAAATTTGGTTGCCTTAGGCAACTCCACCAAATTTCATTCCCTTATGCCATGTAATTTTTCCTAGGATCTTACTACATGTAGATCCCCTTAAGCTATCCTATTACCCTAAACCCTAAACTCTAAAGTCTAAACCCTAAACCCTAAAGCCATCATTTTTTCTTTAAAGGCTCTTAATGAAATTTGGTTGCCTTGGGAAACTTCACCAAATTTTATTCACTTGAGCCATGCCATTTTCTCCTAGGACCTCACTAGACGTAAATCCCCTTAAGCCATCCTGTCACCCTAAATCGTAATTTGATTGTCTTAAGGGATTCCAATATGAAATTTCTTAAGGGGATCAAAGAAGTTCTTAAAATTTGGTGATCAAAGTTGCCCAAGGCCCAACCAAATTTAACAATAATAAGATCCTGCAAGATTATACAATATCAATAGTTTATTGTATTTTAATTCAAGTAACATGTGCCTTAGACATATAAATGACGCTTACATATAATTTTATCATTTGTATTCAATTATTTAAGGCCATTTATAATGAATGTTTTAAAGGTATTTCCTAAACATGTATCTTACATCTTGAAATTACAAATCTAATGCAGGTTCACTCATATCTTAAAGATCACATGGATCCATTCAATAATATTCACAATCCACCTCCACGCCATCCATCTCCAACAACTTCACCTCCACCTCCGCCCACTCCACCTCGTAACCCCCCACCTCCACCACCTGAAATTAGTGAACATGCTCATTTGCAAGCACAAATTAATGCTTCTGCTAGAACCATCCAATATCAAATCAACATTATTCAAAATGAAGAATGTGTCACACCTCCTGTGAGGATGTTCGCATCTAGGATGCAAACCCTTGTTGATGTTGTCAGGGCTATTGATGGGATCGTAGATGAGCATCGACAATGGATAGAGGAGAGGAGAACTCCTGATTTTGAAAAGGAAAACACAAAGAAATGAAGATCTATGTAGTAGAGAGCCATAATAGTTTATAAATTAAAACAATGATCTTAAATAGTTATGAATTTATAAATTGGGTGAATGATGGATATTTTGTGTGATAAATTTATAAATTTGGTTCCAAATGGATATTTTTAGTGACATGAATTTATGATTTTGGTTCTAGATGGATATTTTTAGTGACATGGATTAATGAATTTGGTGGAATTTAAGAACTTATAATGAATAGTATATAATAGTATATATTTTATGACTATCTACTAGATCATGATTTCTCCTACTGAAAAATTGTAATATAAATGTGTGTGTGTGTGTGTGTTAGACATAAAATGAGATTTTGTGAATGTTTCAAGTTTATTGTTTAGTATGTATGTGCATGTATTAAAAATTTACATATATAGTTCTTAAATTTTGAAATTTGTATGTATGTACATAGTTTAGTTTAATGATTTGTACGCATTCAAATTATGCATCATATTTTTTATTTTAAATGTACATGTACATACATTTAATTTTGAATTGTGTATGGACATGCTCTTGAGTTGAACAATCAATTTATATATATGTGCATTTCAATTAAATATATGATCTTAATATATGTATGCACATGGGCTATTTTTTATGATTTAATGTAGGTGCACATTTATATCGAGCATATCATGAATGATTTTAACATTGATGATATCATAAATCCACCACCTCATCTACAGCTAGATCCCCCTCCCTCCCCTCCTCCACCTCCACCTTCACCTCCCCTCCACCTCCACCTAATATGCCACATCCAGTAGCTATCGCATCTGACGAGGCTCACTTGAGAGAATGAATAAATGATCAAGTTGCATCCTTACAAAATAAAATCAATGCTATGCAGAGTCAAGCATTGATTCCTCCACATGTGAGACATTTTGCATCTGCAATGCAAAATGTTGTTGATTCCATCAGGATGATTGATTCTAATCTTGATAGGCATCAACGAGAAAAAGAACAAATGAGACAATTTTATTCTGATGGTCTCTCTTACAAACAAATATTAGACCTTAAAATAACAAAAGCCCATCTAGCCCCCTACTTTCTTGACCCTGTTACTCGACAACCCATTCCACCCAACAAATCTAGAATATCCATGAGGTGGTGCATACATCTCCAGATGAGTGCACATTTTTGGGATCAATGGTATATAGTTTTTGATAGTCCACCACATGCTAATTGGGAGTGCCCATTGTATTTTTTGAGAAAACTATATGTAGAGTTTGTTTTGGGGAAAAAGCCCAATTATTTTGATTTTAGATCATTTCAGGGTGTTGGTGGCGGCATGCCACAACAAATATTAGGGGAAAGAGTTGATCCCCGATGCCCCGTGCATGCACAACCCCTTGTTGTTGCTCCTGGTCCTCCCATTCTTGCACCTATACATCATCAAGCTCTGGTCTCAACATTAGGTTCCCTTAGTACACTCGCAGGAGACCTTGATCAGCATGCTTCTGTGATAGTGAGTGAGGAGCATAGAGACAATGATGATGATGGAGGAGTTTTTTATGGAGCTTGTCTGAGTACTGCTCTAGGAGTGTCAAGGCCCGTCCCCCATATATATACTAGTTGTCATCAAGTATGCTATGAACCTGATCAGGCCACACCTAGTTCAGGTGGATGGGGAGATTCTAGTGGTTTATCTGGTCACATTAGTTCATTTGTAGAGTTCCTCATAGCAGAACATCACCTTGAGGACACTACGACATAGGTATAAATATGCATCTAGATGTACATTCATTTTATAAGAATTTTTATGGTTGTATATATCAAAGAAAAGTTTGCAATACATTTTAACAATCAAATTGTTTGGTGTATAGATGACACTAACGATGCAAGGGAAATCATCTGTTCCACGAGTACATACATCAACACCGGTCATACTTGGCAACCCTTATGGGGTATTTTGATTTCAATTTTAAAATTATATATGAAATCATAAATTATTTAACTTGAGTTTTAAATTTATAATTGAATCACATATATGTTTCAAATATTCATGTTGGTTTAGGTGAGTCAATCGGCATCCACGTCGATTCCTCCTGAGGGATTTTCAAGCACTCCTCCACTATCGAGCATCATAGATCAGGGGCAGGTACATTCATATTGTAAATTTGTTTAAAGTTTACATTAGTATAGTTACAATTTTATGAGTTTTGAATTCACTAGATATATGAAATGCATGCATGCACACTTGTAAATATTATAAGCGTTAAATGTCTATATACATGTATGTCTAGGTTGATACCACAATAAGAATGGGCATTGGGCAAACATTTGATGTTGCAGTTACTCGTGAGGCCACTGATTTCCAGGTTGTTTACAAAACTTTCTACACAAAATGTGCAAACTTGAATATATATGTATATATTAACCTAATTAAATTGTACATGCTTTAATTTTGATCTTGTAGGACTTTCTTAGTGCAACTTTCAGCCCTGACCTAGACATAGTTACACCAATAGGACATGTAGAGCAGGTTTCAGATCAAATGGTAATTTATTTATTTTATTATATTTAAAGTGAATTATAAATTTGAAATTGAATATATACGTAATATGATATTTTCACATATTCTTTTTCTTTTATAGCATGAGACACATCTTGTAGTTGAGCATGTACAGACAGGTCCTGGAGAAGAGCCTAGTGCACAACCTTAGAATACGGTAAAATTAAAATATGATAAATTCTGAATTAAATTGAATTAAAAAAAATTAATTATAGAGCTGTACATCTAATTTAGAATTTCTTTGTCTTGTTTATGTAGATTGATTTAGAGAATTTAGAGGTTTCTTCATGCGCACCAGAGCATCCAAATGTAGATATGATGGAAATTTAATTTTATGATGGATTATAAATTAAATTATCATTAAATCATTTTTTATTGTCTTACATCTAATTTCATCTTTCTCTTATGTACAGAGTGTTTCAGGTCATCCACATAGTCCGCATGGTGTAAAGAGGTCTCTTGATTATAGAGACAATACATGACCTAGAAACATGTGATTTTATGTGTTATATTTGTTTATTTCATGGACTATATTTCTTGTTTATCATGTACTCTATTGGACTTTATTTCATGTGCGCTTAATATATTGGTTTCCTGCACTTAATATGTTACATAAATTATGGACTTTATTATTGTTTGAAATTTTAATTTATACATGTACATTTATGCATTTTATGTTCATAGTCAAGACATTAATATAGGGCATTAATGTGAAATTTAGTGATCTCATACATGGATTAATATAGGACATTTTAATATTTACAATAATCATTCAATAAATTATAATTTACAAACAAAAGCAATCTATTTATATACCGAAAATTTAGGGTCTAAACCTAAATTGCGTTAAAATATGGGTCAAGTGGACATGGATCTTATGCTTAAAATGTGTAGATGCACTTCCAAAATCTACATAAGTTATTATTTTAATATTATTTCGAAATAATCATGTGAATATAAAGTCTTTGGATTACTGCATATTTAAATTAATATCAAGTTGGTAATGAAAGTCTTTAACATGTCAAATTTAACTATAGGAAAATTTGAGAACATTTCAAAAAGGAAAAAAAAGTTATAAAATCAAAATAATCTTCAACTATAATAATGATTGCTCAAAATACACATGAATTAACACTGTACATGAATAGTAGAAATCTTCCAACATAAAAAATCTTCAATATTTTTAAAAAAATTAAGAACATTTCAAAAAGGAAAAATCACTAATATTCTATTTTATTCAAAATTAACATATATATGTAAATAAATATTAAAATTTTAAGGCTTTACTAAAGGTTTTATTGTACAAAAATATAGCAACTTAGGATTAAGGTTAGGGTTATAGGATAAAGCTTTGGGTAAAGGTAAGGATTAGGACACAACTAGAGTTAGGGTTAGGTTTCAATTAGGGTTAGATACAACAAGGCTTAGGGATAGGATTAATTTTAGGACAGGGTAAGGGTTCAATAAGGGTTGGGTTCTAATAACGGTTAGGGTTAGGGTTCAATTAGTATTACAGTTAGAATTAGGGTTCAATTCTAACTCTAATTAAAATTCTAATCCTAACCATAACAATACCATAGAAGATTAGAGAATAAAAGCATTAATAAATACTATAAATAATAGTTCATCTAACACTAATTTATAAGTTGTCAAAACAAATAATGATGTCTTAAGGGGGTGTCTAAAGGGGTCATAATAGAATGTCTTAAGGGGATGTCTTAAGGGGTTATAATATGTCTTAAGGGGATGTCTAAAGGGGATGTCTAAAGGGGTCATAATGGAATGTGTTAATTAAGGGAATGTCTTAAGGGGTCTTAAGGGGATGTCTAAAGGGGTCATAATAGAACATGTTAATTAAGGGGATGTCTAAAAGGGTCATACTAGAACATCTTAAGGGGATGTCTTAAGGGGTTATAATATGTCTTAAGGGGATGTCTAAAGGTGTCATAATAGAATGTGTTAATTAAGGGGATGTCTTAAGGGGTCTTAAGGGGATGTCTAAAGGGGTCATAATAGAACATGTTAATTAAGGGGATGTCTAAAAGGGTCATAATAGAATGTCTTAAGGGGATGTCTTAAGGGGTTATAATATTTCTTAAGGGGATGTCTAAAGGGGTCATAATAGAACATGTTAATTAAGGGGGTGTCTTAAGGGGTCTTAAGGGGATGTCTAAAGGGGTCATAATAGAACATGTTAATTAAGGGGATGTCTAAAAGGGTCATAATAGAGCGTCTTAAGGGGATGTCTTAAGGGGTTATAATATGTCTTAAGGGGATGTCTAAAGGGGTCATAATAGAATGTGTTAATTAAGGGGATGTCTTAAGGGGTCTTAAGGGGATGTCTAAAGGGGTCATAATAGAACATGTTAATTAAGGGGATGTCTAAAAGGGTCATAATAGAACGTCTTAAGGGGATGTATTAAGGGGTCATAATATGCCTAAATATATAGAATATTGATTTGATACATAGAAGTACATAGAGTATGTTTAATTTTGTAAGTATGTATGTACATATATGTCATCTCAAAATGATGTTTACAAAATTTGGATATGCCATCTCAAGAACATCTCAAACTCGTGGCTAGAATGTAGTAGGTCTTCACACCACCTGATATAAAAAAAGGGACAAGCAATATCAATGAAATCATCAAAACATATTTATTTTAATTTATATAAAAGTATCTATATGTACATAACTCAAGTACCTACATTTAAAAGTATTGCACACATGTTTGTAGGTTGAATCCAGGCATCCTCTCCTTTTTGTTTCAAAGTATGAGATCAATGCAATGATGGCTTTAGGATATAGAAAATGACAATAAATCAATTTTAAGTATTAATGTCCAAGAAATATCAATATGTAATCAAAACATGTATTTAAATATAATTTAACTGATAATTACCTATTTTTACCAAGTATTCCATGTTGTCTTTGTTGAATTTGCATGGACTAGATCCTTTTTGTGATTATGCCTTAAGGATATATAAAAGAACAATTTAAATCAATTTCAACTAATAACACACTTGACCAATGTCGAAACATGTATTTAATGCATTTAAAAGGACAAAATAAAACTAAAACTATATTTACTTGTATTTACTTAATCCATTGTACCATCTGCATCCTCTCTTTTTTGCAATGCATCTATGATTGCCTCATGCTCTTCCATAGAAATTGACAATAGAAATTTTTTTTAAGGTCTTCCATGATACCACTCTAGCTTTATATTTGTTTCCACCACCAAATGTGAATAATGCATAATATTTTTATGTGTTTCATAGTCTTCGAATGTAGGTAGACCATTCTTTCTTCTCAAGTATTTTCATAGCCAAGTGCCAACAACCACCGCCGATCCTATTGGAAAAAATGTTCAAAAACCACCATCAAATAACTTCTCAAAATTTACTTAAGGGGATCAAAGACTTGTTCTAAAAAATTGCTTAAGGGGATCTAAAACTTGTTATCAAAATTTGCTTGAGGTGTCTTAAGGGGATCACCATACCTATTGGATAATGAAAGCCATCATCATCTTCTCGAGGTGTTGACAACTTATGTTTAGTTTCCACATAACGAGCCAACCAATATTATGTTTGCTCTTCATTCTCCTCGGGTGCAATAACTGCATACACATGTCCTGCCAACAAAAGTCAATTTAATAACTTGTGCATTTCCATATAACTATTTTAGTATTAAAAAACAACTTAATAAAGAAAAATAAAATGAAATAAATTAAATTAAAATTACCTTCTTGTACAAGGTCTGAAACACGATCATAATCTTCAAATGCAAACAATTGATCATTTTCTTGAATAGTTCTTTCATATTGATTATGTGCTTCTACAGGTGTCAACGATCTTTGCTCCCACTGTTCAACCCATTCTATATTTTCACAAGTTTCCAAATCTCTTGAGATACAAAAATGGCAAAAACATGCAAGCTCCCTTGTCCAAATAGTTCATGTGCTTGCTATCACACTCTTAAATGAATGTCATTTAGTAGATCCACTAATTGTCTCACAATCAACTCTAGATACAATGTTCTCTTCTTCCACCAACCAAAATAATCGATGAACTGTAGAGTAATCACTCGAACCAGGTGCAAATAATCTTCTATTACACCAATCCACAATCTCATGTGCATTTTTAAATTTTACTGAATCCTCGAATTTTAATTGTTCTCTAGCAAGAATTCTTTTGACACACCCACCAGCTCCATCATGTTTCCCTTTACCATGCCCAGCTTCAAAAAAACTCCATATATGTTGGACATTAGGTTCCTTGTGAACCCTACTTAACCAATAGAACATTCTAGCATTTTTGAACGCCCCATACAATTATCTGACCATATGAGGTGTTCTTTCATATGGATTCCTCTTTCTCTTGAATTTCTATAAAATATACTAAAACAATATTGAACAAACTCTGATGAGTGTAATCGATTGTCACTCAAATAAAAATGATACTCCCTCAAAACTTTTCTATCATCCTCAGTGCTATCATTGCATGTCTATAAACAATATGGACAAACATGGCTACTTGCACCGAATTATAATATTGAGATTGAATTTCCTCTTGCGGAGCGAGAGTATAATTCTCCACAAAATCAACCACTGAAAGTATAGTACCAATTGGAAATGTGTTTCTACATGCGCGAAATTGGCCATCGAGCATCGATTCAGATGCATAACATATTTTGGTACAATTTTATTATTAAATTCACTCATAAATGCATGCACACTAACTTTTTCGTAACTAAATCAAAGCGGCTTTCCTATTTTTCCATCTTTTTAAAGAATAGTAGACATTCCTAAATCTTTTGACATCTACTAATTGTTGTCCAAAATCATGATCAACACTTTCATGCAAACAAATTCTTAAAATGAAAGATTTCCACAGTTAATGCATTGTCCAGAAATACAAGAACTTAAATAAAATAATTTATCATTAGATTTTTCACAAAACAAACCTGAAATAAACTCTCTTATTGCTTCAGGTGGCATATCAATACCACAATCATGTATAATCATGTTAGAATGCAAGGTACAACGTATATATCAAAAAATATCATAAAAATAATGAAATTGAACATGTATTTTACAACAACAAGATATTCATTGCTTATTAATTTTTACATACCAGGGTTTACATTTTTGAAAAGACCTTTGACTTATTTTAATATTACTAGGTAACACTGAATCGCTACAAAATTTTCTATAAAATTCAGTTTGTCTTGTATCTAATAGGTGTTTTGGGTGAGGATTGTGAACTTTGGATCCCATCCTTAATTTGAAAACATCTCTAGCATTAAATGAAACCCTAGTATTATCATGCCAATATTTTTCAATCAAAGATTTAATTTCAAAATTCAATTTCATATCAGACCTCAGTAGTCATCCACTGAAACTCCAACATTGATTGATAGGATCATTTTCTATACTTTCTCTTCTTTTTACCGCTCTTAGTAATGTTTAAGGATGCATTTTTAAAACTTCACTAATATTGCTTACCATTCTTTTATTCAAAGTTTTTTTTATTAACTATAGCAGTAGTTATAGCTCTTCTTGCTGCGTTTTTATATTTAGATCGACTATTTTTCCCAATAGATTGAATGGCACTAGCAACAGTAGACATAGCATGTTTTAATGATTGATCTTTTCTTTTTGGTTTAACATAAAAGCCTAACCTTTTCATTACTTTCCTCATTTTTTGCATTCTCATCAATTGCATCATTAGTTGACATTGAAATGCAATTTTTTACGATAAAAGAATTTGGTGTATATTCTATTCGCATGTGTTCTTATTTGCCTCCAGAGAATTTGATCGGGAAGATTATCGAAAACACCACTTCCAATTTTTAAAAAAGTATTTTCATTAAATTCAACATCACATTCTAGATTTTCATCTTCATTTTCATCTTCATCTTCATTTTCATTTACATTTTCATCTTTATTTTCATCAACAAAACGGTTTTCATTTTCATTTTCATTTTCATTTTCATCAACAAAACAGTTTTCATTTTCATTTTCATCTTCATTTTCATTAACAAAATGGTTCTCATTTTCATTTTCATCAACAAAATGGTTTTCATTTTCATTTTCATTTTCATCAAAAATACGGGTTTTGTTTTCATTTTCAAGAAAATGATCATTTTGATTTTCATTTGAAACAAAAGATTTTTCTTTTTTGTTTTCAACAAGTTCTATAAAAGTTTCATCTCTCTGAATATAGTCAATGTCAACATCATTATATCTAGCATCTTGTAAAACTTCTACATATAAATTTACCATTTCACTAACATGTGGATTTGAAGACGTACCTAGATTTGTGAATATTGAAACATTCTCCTTAACATTCAAAGAGGTATTTTAAGACATAGTAGGACTTGTTTGTATAATCATATTCTTCTGCAAATTGACTCCTTGCAAATTAGTTTTATCTACAACTATGCTATCTTCAATGTTTTCATCTTCAATAGTTGTTGAATTGGTTGCTCCAACATCATTCATTGATTTCATTCTCATTATTCTTTCTCTTTGTCTTTGTCTCTCTTTTTCTCTATTTGCTTCAACTTCTTGAGGAGTCAATGTCTTTCTTCTCTTATTACGAGTTTTATCTCCCATAATTATAAAATTTTCAAGCACAAATGAATGTTAATAGTGAAATACTTCAAAATATTCAATCCAAATTGGAAGTTGAATACCTATTACGACAAAATCCTTCCTCTTGTGTTCCTCAAAACAAGTAGAAAACTACCACAATTCCACTTTAAAAATTGTTTTCTTCATGCTTCCTTTGAAAAATTCAATCCATATTGCAAATTGAAACCTTTTGTTCCTCCAAACAAGCACAAAAGTAACACAATTTCACTTCAAAAAAGGTGTAGATGATGCTCCCTTTGATAAAATAAACCAAAAATCAAATTCACCACCTATAAATACAATAACT
This sequence comes from Sequoia sempervirens, assembly GCA_007258455.2. NCBI lineage: Eukaryota > Viridiplantae > Streptophyta > Pinopsida > Cupressales > Cupressaceae > Sequoia > Sequoia sempervirens. The sequence continues at coordinate 1,077,830,118 of VDFB02271358.1, read as the reverse complement.
TATGAAAAATAATTCATTTTTAGTGCTCTCGGCCGTACATATGAAGTTGCAAAGTTGCAGACTTCACAGTAATTTTGCACAGTGTTTTTAAATAAAATAAATGGGATCCCGTTTATAAAACGAGATCCCGCTTATTATAAAACGGGATCCCGTTTATTAATAAGTAGGATCCCGCTCTATAATCGGGATCCCGTTCACACATTGAATGTCAGAGCGAAGGTAGGGGATCCCGTTCCATTTACACAGAATAGGGATAACCCCATGCTTATTAATAAACGGGATCCCATTTTATAAAAAAAATTTGAATTTTGTTTTGCATCGTGGGCGGGTTTTTCCAAGGTTTTTGGTTTGGGAAAAGCATTGGAAGTCTGAACCTAGGCCTTCAACTTGGTTTGACTTGCAAGTTGAAGGCCCTAACAATGTCAAAGAAAAATACCGACTTTGGACATATGGCTGATGACCTTTTTTGCAAAATTTTCTTACGAATTTAAAACCCATTTTAGATGAAACAATGCAGATTCTAAATATGTAATTTGTTTTGCAATTGAAATATTTTTTCTATTTTTCAATTAATTTCTAATAAAATTGGTCCATAAACTTTAAATATCAGAGTTTTTTACTATTTTAATAACTTTTGATCAACATAACATTTTGACAAACATATTGCACAAGAGCAAACTTCAGACAACTCTTTTCAATTTGAAAAAAAAAAGTTTAGAAAATGATAAGTTTAGGTCATCTTATGCATGTTGTACATGATGATTTTTTAAAACGACAAATCTGTCTAATAAAAAATTAACAAAAAAAAAATATTCAATAAAAAATTACAAAAAAAATCAAGAGCAAGCTTTAGTGAGTCATAAAACTTTTCCCAAAAATATTTAGAAAAATATGATAATTTAAGTCAAAATATGGATGTCATACACGTGCATGGTATGGTAAAAAAAAATGACTTTTAAATAGTGGTTTTTAGAAATTCCTATTAAAACTCAATTTGTACAATCTGGGTATTGAAATAAATTACATATTTGGAAACTAGACTCCGAGCGCTACATTTTATGATTAGTGACTTTTTAAAGATTTCATTTCTAAGTGCTTCAAATTTTAAGGTCAAATGTGTCAAATACTGAAAATCAGGGAAAACACTTCCACTTTTTGGCCAAAAAGTGGACTCAACTTCTTGCACACACCCTTCAAGACGAACAAAAAATTAGTTTTCAAGAACAAAGTAATGTAAAATTTATTTAGAATAATATCAAATAACTTTAAATAACACTACTTTATCCATCACATTATTCAAAGAGGTTAGAGATAATACTAATGCAAATGCGTGGAATTAATGGGTTCCTTAAGGGGTGTTCTGTCAAACTGCGTTAATAGATAAGCACCAGACCCATAATTGGTATCAACTATGTAAGCTCCTAACCAATTAAGGCTAAATTTATCTTTATCTTCATTGTCAGCACTAGTATTTTGTTGATTTTCAATAAGAATAATATCTACCTTAGAAAAAAATTGACGGATGATGTGTATATTGTGTTTGCATTCTAATTATTTGATGTGATCTTGGAGATGTTTGAGAGCATTAATGTTTTCATCAAGCATCTCAAGTTGATGTAACCATTGACTTTTATAGGTGTCATCATCAATAAGATCTTGGAGAGCAATTCCCAATGTAGGAATTTCTAACTCCAAGGGCATGATCGCGTCAATTCCGTAAACAAGGTTGTAAGGGGTAGTTCCCATGGAAGATATAACATTTGTTTGATAAGCCCAAATTCCATAAAATAGTTGTGTATGCCAATATTTATGGTGCTTGTTGATAGTTTTCCTGAGAATTCTTTCGAGAATCTTATTGGTGTTTCCAGCTTGTCCATTGGATTGCGGATAATACAGTGTGGAAAAGTGATGTTGAATGTTGAATGTTTCAAGAAAATTCTAAACTTTGGTATTCTTAAATGGAGTTCCATTGTCTAAAATGATTGTGGAAGGGAGCCCAAAGTGAGCAATTATGTGTTCCAATATGAAACAACAAGTTGCTTCAGCAGTTGTAGAACGAAGAGGAATAGTTTCCACCCATTTCATGAAATAGTTTGTTGGAGTGATGGTAAATGTATGTCCAGTAGAAGAAGGTGAAATTTTTCCAATAAGATCCAATCCCCATACTAAAAATGGCCAAATGGGAAATTGGGCACAGAGCTCAGCAGTAGGAGCGTGGATCAAATTGCTATGTTCTTGGCATTTTGGACATTTTTTTACATAAGTGAAGCAATCGTTCTCCATATGTCTCTAATAATAACCCATATGGATTAGTTTTTGCACTAACGATCAACCTCCAAAATGAATTCCACAGGAACCAACATGATCATGTTCGAGTGCTAAAGGGATTTCAGATTCTTTAAGCTATCATAATAAGAGACCACTAAAAGATCTTGTATACAATCCATTTGTGAGGACCACATATTTAGCTGTTAGCTTGCGTAAACATTTTTGAGTATTTGTAGTGGTAGGTTCGGGAATGGTACCATCTTTTAAATAGTTGTATATTGTATCATACCATTCACACGAGGTATCTTGATTTATTACCAAAATTTCCTCTATAGGAGTACCAATCGAAGGTTGCATGATAGGAAGGATTACAAAGGTGAAATCTATGGAAGGATCATGTGGGGATATAAAAGAAGTTGCGCTCATGATTGCATCCACATGTCAATTTTATTTTTGTGGGATGTTATCAATGGTGAATGATTCAAATGTCTCTAGTAATTTCATTATAAGATCCTTGTATTCTGATAATTTTTCATGTTTAGTTTGATATGTACCATTGATTTGTTTGATAACCAATTGTGAATTACCTAATATTTTGATATGTTTAACATTCATTATTAAAGCAGCTTGCAAACCTATGATAAATGTCTCATACTCAGTTGTGTTATTTGTGCATAGCAAATTTAATCAATAAGACAAGGGAATAGGTTTCTCATCAGGTGGAATTAATACCACTCCAGCACCAGAACCTATTCTACACTTAGATCCATTGAAATACAATTCCCATGGTTTAATGTCAATGGTCGAGACATTATCATCAGGAAAGGAGTCATGATTAGGTAGAGAAAAAGGGGAAGGAGCATTAGCTAAGTGATCGGTTAGGGATTTTCCTTTGATTTATTTTTGGGAAACAAACTTAAGTTCAAACTCAGTTAACAACATCACCCACTTAGCTAAGTGGCCAAAAAGATCTATTTTGTTGGAAAGATGTTTGAGAGGATCAAATTTTCCTATGACTTGTATTTCAGCATTTAGTAAATAATTTCACAACTTATTGTAGTGAATACAAGAGCCAAGCATTGTTTTTTGATTGGTGAATATCAATTTTCGTAATCAATTAAGGTCTAACTTATGTAATAAATGGGGTGTTCTTTTCCATGATCGTCATGTTGAGCCAATGATGCTGCAAGAGCATGGCCAAATACGATGATGTACAAGATAAACGACCTATTTGGCACGACGGGTTGTAAAACAGGTGGGGTTGCAAGCTATTCCTTTAAACTCTTAAAGGCTTGTTTACAATCCTCATCCAAATCAAAAGGTCTACCCTTTTTAAGGAGATACATGAAAGGTAATGTGTGATCAACTAAAGATGCAATGAAATGATGCCCGAATAGCTTGAATTCAACCTTGTAACATGCACAACTGAGAAATATTTCTAGGAGGTGGCATGTTAATGATTGCACAAGTTTTCTTAGTGTCCACCTCGATGCCTCTGTGAGATATGAAAAACCCCAAAATTTTAACACTATCTACGCCAAAAATACTTTTTTGGATTTTATCACATGTTGTATTGTCGTATAATTCATTTGAATATTTTTTGAAGGACACTTATCTTGTCTTCTCGTGTTTAAGATTTAGCTAGGATATTGTCAACATAATCTTCCAAAATTTTGCTAATGTAACCATGAAATATTAATGTCATCGCACATTGATAAGTTGTGTCGAGATTCTTTAGACTGAAGGGCATCACAACCCAACAAAATGTTCCCAAAATAGTTGTAAAGGTTGTTTTATATTGATCTTGAGGGTTAATAAGGATTTGATTATAGCCAGAAAATCCATCCATGAATGACAACAAAGGATTTCTAGTAGTTGAATCCACGATCATTTCTATATTAGGAAGCAAAAAGTCATGTTTGAAAGAAGCTTTATTCAAGTCTCAAAAATTCATGCATATCCTAATACGATTATTAGGTTTTGTAACAACAACAATGTTTGAGATCCAAGGAGAATAGTCAATAGGGCGAATAAAGCCAACAAGGAGTTTTTCAAGCTCTGCTTTAACATGCAAGGCTATGTTAGGGTGCATTTCTCATATCTTTTGATGAATGGGTTTAGTTATTTCAATAAGGACAATGCTATGTGTGACAATTTGTAACTCCCCACCATGTAACCCTAGAGGATAATGCAAACACAATGGAAGAGTAGAATTTTTTTTGTTTAAAAGTGCAATTAATAACAAGTATAGTGAACTACACTTAACACATAAATCCTCTAATTTATGTGAAAATGCATACATTCCCATAATATACAATAGTAAACTAACCATAGCTTATAAAATTAAAATTTAGATAGAAAGAACATACATCCAAAGCATTAAACTCATCTCATAAGATACAAAGTACATTTAAGAATCATCCATAGAATACATTCATTCCATAAAGCAGTTACAAGACTCATTTCAAAAATGAGGAAGATCATACAATAATGTTATAATAAGAATGATACAAGAATCCTCATTGAATACAAATGAGAAGCAATACATATACAAAATATAAAATTGTTACAAGAGAACATACGAAAAAGTACAAAGAAAATGGTACACGTGAGCTCTCCAATATAGAAGATCCTGACATCACGAATATTAAATGGGAACCCAACAGTGTAAGGTGCATGTTCCACTCAACCAAGTGGTACCTGAAGGCCCACCCCCCATGCTAGGAGATAGTAAAGGGGCTTCCTAGGAAAAACCAACAACCTCTAGACACAGGAAATACACAATATTAAATTACACAAGTACAATACATAACATGAAAGTTACATTGCTTCCAGAGTAAAAGAATCAAGTACATCAACTAAATAATACATATTGTTGTCATAGGAGGAGTATCACACATAATTTTCTATGGGTTACCCTAGTGTAACCTTCCTAGGCTACCGAACCCCCATCTTGGGTTACCCTAGCTACCTCTACCAGCTGCCGAACCCCCATATAAACTATGCTTCTCATCTCACCTCAAGCCTAAACAAGCGCTTGATCCATGAGAAATGAATTTATTATCTTTATTATTGTTAGAGTTACCCATTCCCTTAATTCCTTTTAAGTTATCACTTGACTAAACCCTCAGTGAGTTACCCTGGTGCCCCTTTGGTGTCAGACCCCCAACTGAGAGCCACTCCCCTACCAACAACAAAAGAAACTAATCCAAAACCAAGGGTAAACATAGTGCATAAAACGGATATTAAATCCCAATCCAAATTATAAGAGGCAACACATTCCATTCATAGTAACCAGGTGTTTAAATTGAATCAAAATCAAGTGCACTACCCAAGGGAAACCAAAGGGCTGAACCATAAATCACAACAAACCCCTCTTAAAATAACATCAACTGGAAGACTTACATACATGACTAACTAATTTCCCTAACTTACGAGAATAGAAGAAATCATAATTTAATAGGAAATTCAGGAAGGAAATAAAAACTATCAATATGATTTAACTACAAGGAAAACCATCATGCACAATAAAAAAATTCCAAGAATGTATACATCTCAATTAGGCAAGAGACCATATAATTTCCAAAAATACCACAAAGGTAACAACAATTTGTGCAAGGCTATGCCCCAAGTAAAATCATTGTAATCGAACAACATAATACAAACGTAATAAGCTTAACAATATAATTTTCACTTCCCTAGCCTCTAGAAGAATAAAACAAAACTCAATAACGCTTAATGTACATTCTAAAATTATAACATATACATAACCCATCAAATATAACCATTCAAATTTCCACACTAACCTCTACATGCGGAATTAACTTCTCTTATTTCCTAATATAAAAGAAAATACAAAATAGTTCATTTCATACAAAAGACCACTGATAAAGGCAATAAACAATGCAAATATATATATATATATATATATATATATATATATATATATATATATATATATATATATATATATATATATATATATATATGTATGTATGTATTCCAAGGATAAGGAAATGGTAAACTACACTTGCATATAAAGGTGGAATTTGACAAATTACAGACAAGAAAGAAGTGCACTAGTTGCTTAGTGAAGAAAAGTGCATGGAAGAATAGACAAGGCACAAGATACATTGTTTTAGATAAGTTCATAGCCACAAATCAAAGTGTGCATGCAATGCTCTCAGATAATTCTGATATCATTAATCCAATGCTAACGGTTTCCCAACTAACACATAACTGATGCAATAAAATTTGTGATTTATTCAGTCTAAAGAGACCTACAATGAACTTACAACTACATGCAAATAGGTATAGATCTCATGCAGATCATAATTTCACTTAAATAATAAGCAATACAATTATAAATTCTAGATGTCGACAACACTAGGATAAGCAGTCTTCTCTAAGGCAAACACCATTTAAGAAAGCCAATCTAAAATAGAGGATAAGTTCACATCAAACCCCTCAGCAAAAATGCGAAAGACAAAGAGTCGAGCCACCCACTTCATATTTTGATGACCATAAGAAAAAAACACTATTCTCTTTCTTATCACATAGCTTGGGCGACATCACTAAATCAAACATTTTGCATTAGCATGGAGATATACAAGGCTCAATATGTTTTCCATCATCAACTAGCGAGCAACACAAGGACTCCAAAATAAATCATAGAAGACAAGGTAGAAAATTAAAAGGATCACAAAAGTTAAGGATGGTGCAATATATAATCATATCAACTTAGCAAATACATATTCACCAAAACATGTTTTACTATGATCTACTAAACAAGAGATGAGCAATAGTAGAATAGCATCGACAACATAAGCTAGAGATAGCTTATAATAGGTAGACAATGGAATCAAAGAGATTATTTAAACCTCTACAACATTCTATTTTTGAGTGCTATAGATGTGACAAATTGTCAAAGGAATCAAAAAAAAATTAAAACCTCTACAGCCTTCTAAGTACAAGCGTTGCAACTGTGAGAGGTTGTGAATAGAAATAGGGAAGTTATTTAAACATTCACACCCTTCTATGTTCTAGTGTTCTAGCTATGATAATTTTTTAATGAATCAAGGAGGTTAATTAAATCTATACAACCTACCATGTTCAAGTGAGAAAACTGTAATAGAGTCAAGGAGGTCATTTAAATCTATGTTCCCTATCATGTTCAAGCACTACTGTCTCTATCCATAGAAGGGAATACTTCCAAATTTTAAAGAGCACGTGATTCAACAGAGTGTGATATCACAAAAAAAATGGAGGGACATAGAATGTTAAGTAAGGTAATACACAAGAGGGAATTTTTTTAGGCCATCATATCTCTCAAGCAGGAATTCAAGTTGATCCTGCAAAAATTGAAGTCATTATAACTTTGCAAACACTTATGAAATAAAAGGATGTTAGAAGTTTCCTAGGACATGTTGGATATTATAGAAGATTCATCAAATATTTCAACAAAATAGCCAGTCCATTATATGCCTTATTGATAAAGGATTCTAAATTTACCTGGACTGAGGCTGTGACAAATCTTTCCTGTAGCTTAAGAATTTACTTATTCAGGCACCTGTTCTTTAAAGACCGAAGTGGAATCTGCCATTTCATATACACACAGATGCTTTTGATTATGCCATAGGGGTAGTTTTAGGACAGAAAGATAATTCCATAGAGCATGCCATATATTTCATTAGCAAAAATCTTCAAGGCCCTAAATTAAACTATACTGTCATAGAGAACGGATTGCTAGCAATTGTGTATGCCCTAAACAAGTTTAGGCATTATGTCACTGGTTACCAAATATTTGTTCATACAGATCATGCAGTAATAAAGTACCTCATGAATAAGCCTCCCATATCTGACAAATTAGTAAGATGGCTCCTATTGTTGCAAAAATTTGATATCACAGTTATTGATCAACCAGGTCGGGCTAATGTGGTGGCTGATTTCTTGTCAAGACTTCCAACAACTACACCTCCTGAGGTAATTGATGATAGATTCCCTGATGAACATCTATTTTCTATTGCTGCTCAAACTCCATGGTATGCAGATATCACAAATTATTTAGCAGCAAATAAGTTTCTAGTTCACTTCTCACAAAAGGAAAATAAATTGTTAGTTGAGAAAAGTTTTAACTTTTCATGGATTGCAGATTGTTTATTTTAAACAGGACTTGACCAAGTCATGAGAAGATGTGTTAGGGAATATGAGACCTATGAAATTTTGTATGCCTTCCATGATGAGCCCTGTGGTGGAGACTTTGCAGCCAAGAGAACATCTATGAAAATGATTAACACATGATACTATTGGCCCACACTATAGAAAGATGTTGCAACCTACACTAAGAAATGTGACAGATGTCAACACATGGGGAGACCAACAAGGTCTGATAAAATGCCCCTGAATCCTCAAGTGGTAGTTAGTCCCTTTGACAAGTGGGGCATGGATTTTGTTGGGCCTATTGATCCTCCATCTAATGGAAAATCATACATTTTAGTGTGTACTGATTATGTAACCAAATGGGTGGAAGTGAAAACAATGACACATGCCCATGACAATAAAGTTGTTGAGTTCATGTATGAGCATATTTTTACTCTGTTTGGAGTCCCAAGAGAACTTGTTACTGATCAAGGAGCTCAGTTTACATCCAACTTAATCACCGCATTGATGAATGATTACAAGATCAGGCACAAAAAGTCTAGCCCCTATCACCCTCAAGCAAATGGCCAGGAAAAAGTTACCAATAAAGAAATTGAGGCAGTTCTTACAAAGACAGTCCAATTACACAAGAAGCATTGGAGCAGTCACTTACATAAAGCAGTCTGGGCCTATAGAAAAACATGGAAAACAACTTCAGGGTTTACTCCTTTTGAGTTACTCTATAGTAAGACTACCATGTTGCCAATAGAGTTTGAGCATAAAACCTTGAGGACTACTCTCTAGCTTAATATTGATATCTTTGAGGCTCAAAAGGAATGCCTCCTGTAGCTGAATATATTGGATGAGATGAGGAAACCTGCCCTGTAGCATACTGAAGCTATCCAATAGTAAAGAAAGAAATGGCATGAAAATCACATTCAAACTAAGCAATTCTCTGCCGGTGATTGGATGTTGCTCTATGACTCTAGGTATAAAGAAAATCAAGGTAAACTAAACACATGCTGGATTGGTCCTCATGAAATAGAACATGTATTTGATAATGGCTCAGTGCAGTTGGCTACAATAGATCTAATTCGATTCAAGCTACTGGTTAATGGACACCGTCTTCGGTTGTATCATAAACCAATGTCCAAAGAAGAATTTATGCAGCAGTTTGTTTCAAATGTGGCCACTAATCTTCCTGTAGCGAAAGGCTTTAGTCTTTCTCCTGTAGCATCTCTTTAATTCCACGTTGCATGCCCATAATAAAGGTTTCATTTTTAAGGAATCCACTTTCTCCTCTTTTCATCTATCACCACCATTCATTCCCTTTTCTTCCACGTCATCCATCCTGTTGTACTGCCCTCATTCATAGTTTCTATTCCAGCCATCATTCCATGGTGCGCTATGATTTTCCTAGCATGTACGAGCATTAATTGAAGGGTACACGATATCTTCTCTTAATCGCATTATTTATTTATTTCATTTATTCAAAAACTACTATGTACATATCAGTATTTATCACCCATGCTTCACTTTTCCTTTCGCCCATGTGTGGACACATGTCAACTTTTAAGTAGGGGCAGGATAATCCATTTCAAACCTTTTCTTATGTCGCTGTCATAACTAATAAGATATTTTTATTCTTCTTGTACTGTCCAAATATGGCTGCATGTTTTATTTTAAACAATATTAATTGCTTGATATGAGTAGCTCCTAATAATCATTACATGTAATTATCTTTCGAGTCATTCTTGGAAAAGAAGAGAAAAGTGACGGCAGGAAAGAAAGAAACAAAAAGAAGCAAAAAGAAGTAGAGCAGAAGAATTTTCTTTTAAATTTTCAGAAAAGGTTTGGGTTTCTGGAATCTTAGCAGAGGTAGTTTGAAAATATGGGTGGTCAATTGGTAAGATATGAGCCTGTAGCTCATAAGCTCTTAACACAAAATCCTCAAACAATGCAGGCATTCAATAATTGTGGTTGGCTACACTATTTTCTGAGGTTAGATTCTTTCAATGAGGAAGCTATTGGTGAATTTTTAAGAACTCTTTCAGAAGGGGAAGCTTTAGTATGGGGTCTAACAATGGTTGTAATAGAAGAAAAAATTGCTGAAGTAACCAGGCTTCCTACAACAAGGGAAAATTTCTCTTCAGATGTTGTTTCTGCTAGGGTAGCATTTACAGTACCAACTGATGGACCTTTGGAGGTCTCTAAATAAGGTTGCAAATGAGTGTCGCTGCCCTTTCCATATTCAGAGTATGCTACAATCATAATCAGGTATTTAACTTGTGAGGGACGCTTCTCTTATTTACATTCTTACCATTTTAAGTTATTGGGCCATATGAAGCATGGGTTAGCTATTAATGTCTCAAAAATTTTGTTAAATCTGTTAAAACAAAGTGCCCATGAAACCTAGAGGGGAAGGGACAATGAAATTTCCCATCATGCCCTCATTAAACTATTGATTGAGCATTCCCTGAGGGATGTCCCTTCCCTTTCTTGGCAAGTATTTGTTGCCCAAAAGGGTTTGCAACTTCCAAGGCTGCCTAGAGCAATCTCTGCAGCACCTGCCCTTATAGCATCTATTCCTACGGCCTCCACATTAGAACCCTCTACCAAAGTACAAACTAGGTCTGCTAGTAGAAGAGAAAAAGGAAAAATGAAGGTAGAAGAGTCATCTAGGATAGAACAAACCCTAGAGTCTAACCCTCATGCTCAAAGACAAAAATGTCCCTCTCCTGCAGCACCTTCTCCTATAGCAGTTCCTCTTACAACAACACCTATTGCCATTACAGTTTCTCTATCATCCTCTTATATTGAGTTTGAACCCTCTAGGAAAGCCAGAAAGAGGAAAGCCACAAGAGTGCCTCCTGCAGCTGCCACATTGCCGAAAATATTTTCAGCAAGGAAACAACATAAAGTCACCTCAATGTCTGCTTAGCCTGAAGTTATAATAATTTTAGAGGAGTCTGAAGAATACAGCCATGATGATTCTTAGAATGTACCTGAGAATGTTTCACATAGCCCACATGTTATTCCTGAGGAAATTCAACATGAACCAATGGAAGTTGATGAAGCACAATATAATAGTAGTGAAAGGGGAATGCCAAGTCTTGATGATTTGGCTGAAGCAACTAGGAAGATTTTAGAGGAAGTACAATCTCCTCTACACAGGAACATGAATTCATCCTCCAGCAAGAGGAAGGATAGCCTGAACAATTGAATGTGGCCAATGAAGCTTCATTACCCCCTGCAGCTTGTCAAGCCATGGTTGTCTATAAAAAGACATTTTTGATTGAATTTTTGGAATACCTTAGGACCACATGGAAGCCGGTCACATTCCAAACCTTGAGTTTCTGCCACCTAGCCAAGACTGAAATTCAACAAAGTCTTTGGGAGGAAGCGAATAAGAAACTGAAAAGAGAAATTGAAAGGCAAAAACAAGAAATCCAGGATATGAAAGAGAAAATGGATGAAATGATGAAAATAACTGGTAAGATTGTGGAGTGTAGACCACCACCTAGAGTCTATGCCATGTGCCTAAAGGAATAATTTCTTTGGTTTCAGTTAATGAGAATTTCCAAGAATTTAGATCCTGTTATTAATACATCCAAAGAATTTTATGATGCATACCAAATGGCTCCTAATTGGCTAAAGAATTCTTTATGTGAATTTTATTGCATGGATTGATAATTCCCTCTGAAATAGAGTGGAATCCACTTCTTTACATTGGTGATATCCATTTGAGGTCACTTATGTCATGGGTAGCCAATGAAACCAATTATGGTAGACAACTAGAAGCCTATGAAGAACTTGAAAGGGATGAGCCCATACCACTGCGATCAGAAAGCACAAATCCTTACACAATGCTAAAAACCTGGCTCACTGTTGCATATGTTAGAGTAAAGTAATTAATTTACTTTACTCTCCTCTTAAGATTTCACTTTATGCACACATATTAGTCATTTAATAATTAATATTTAATTATTAAATGCACTCACCTTAGGGTTAGGTTTTCCTTTTCGATGTTGATCTCCTTTATAAGGATTGATCTCTTGTATTGTATTCTCTTCTTGATTCATTTTTTCTCTGATAATATATCTTGCACTTTGTTAGAGCCAAAACCCTTGTTTTATTCTCTTTCTTTCTCTATGATAGGTTTCTTGCATGTAGGTGTTCTTTGGGTTCTGTGGATTTGTATTTCTCAAATCCTACATGGTATCAGAGCCAGATCTGTTGCAGCTTGTTCAATTTTTGAAAGATTTAGAGATCTAGGTTTTGGTTGTATCAGATCTGTGTTTGTCTTTCTTTTTATTTTGGAATAGTGGGGTACATTTTTTTGGTGCACTTTGAGCCCAAACAGACTTCACCGTTGAGCTCACAGCGTCCAAAAACCCCTATTTTCATATAATATATGTCTAATTCGGACATAGTTGCACTAGAAGGCAAAAAAAAATTTGCCCCAAGGCCGTACGACCCCAGGGCATGCAGCTTGAGGCAAAAAAAATAAAAAAAATAATTAAAAAAATCAATTTTTGGTTTAAATTTTTGAGCCACCCATTTACATAGGCAGTGCCACTGGTGTGGCACCTGGCAGCCACCGCTTGGCCACCGCCACCGGCGGGAACCACCAGCCATGACCAAGCAGGCATCGCCGAGCCGCCGGCACTAGCGGTCACGGCCAGTGGTAACCACCTACGGTTAACCGCCTACCACCTACCACCAGCCCACACACTGCTAGCCACCAGCCAGTAGCCTGCGCGCCCCCGGTCTGAGAGGAGCTACCAGGGCGTCACCAAGGCCCCTTCTTCCTTATTTTTTTTACCTCTTTTGGTAAATCGGGCATAAATTGAGCGTCCGATCTCTGTTTTTCGAACAAAAATAGGCATTGGAAAGCTGGCTCTGAGCCCATTTTGATGGATCAGGTCTAATTTCTTGGTTTTTCTATTTTGATGTTGTTTTGCTCAATCAAAGTCAGAACTTATTTTTTGCACTCCCTAAGCCATATATTTTGCATATGGACTTCGTTTTCCATAAATGAATAGGTGTCGGAAAGGTGGTTCTGTGCTCTTTCTCGATCTGTAGTCTATTTCATCAGTAAATTCTTTAGGTACTCAAAAATTTGTCTCAACCAGTTACTGCTTTCTATTGCTTTCTGGCTTTCAGTTTGTACTGGGGATTAGATTTTTGCATTGTGGGGGGTGTTTTATCTTGCATTTTATCATTTCCATTAGAAAACCAGAATCTAAAAACACCAAAACAAAACAAAAAAACCCCTTCTGCATCTTCTATCTAGTTCTGAAAGACCACTAAATAATTAAAAAAAATTCAGAGCAGTTGAGGCACAGTTCACAGGATGGCTGACAAATCTAGTGAACCTCTCACACCGCATAATTATCATACTTGGAAGGGTCACATGATGACTCTTCTCCAGTCTCGAGGGTTATGGTCCTATTTGGATGAGGTTCAGTCTCAGTTGACTTGCACCTTTGAGGTTATGCAGCACAAGAACAATATGGATCATACTATGGGATTGATGGCTTTACACATTTTCGACAGTCTCCTATTTGATCTTGATGGTTGTCTCACTCCTCGAGCCATTTGGACCTAGTTTGATGGACTTTTTGGTACTATCAATTAGTTTAGAGCTTTGCAGCTTGAGGTTGAATTAACTTCTTTGGTACCTGATTCATTTCCCTCCATTGAGGACTTTCTGATGAAGTTCAAACAACAAAGATCTATCTTGCAGGGTTGTGGAAAAGTTAAGACTGATACAGAGTGCATCTTCCTAATTCTCTCCAAGCTTCGAGGTCCATTTTAGATCTTCTCTTCGACCTTCTATTCCACCATGGATGCTTTGGGTGCTCGACATGTCATTCCTTCTTTTGAGGTCTTTTGTGATCGTCTGACTCGTGAGCAAGCTAAGCTCAAGCAGTTGGATTCACTTTCAAGTTCACAGAACCAAGCATTGGTAGCCCAGTCCTCCAAAGGAAAATAGAAGCAGAAACTAAAGCCTAAGAAAGATTCAGGGGCTAGTGAGAATCTTGCCAAGCCACCACCTAAGTCTAATTCAAAATGACAGTTGAATTCTAAATAGGGCAAATCTTCGAAGTCTGGTGAGTCTTCCTCCAAGACTAAGAACAAATTTGGAGATCCTTGCAATTTTTGTGGGAAGGAAGGACATCTAGTTTCCAGGTGTTGGAAATGTTTAGAGGCTTTGGAGGAAGCCATGCAATAGCATAATATCAGTGCACCTCATCCTCCTTCACAGCCCACAGGGAAAGGTCATGCTCTTTCTGCATGGGCATTGTTAGAATCCACTTGGATTCTGGTGCCTCTCACCATATGACACACACAGAGGATTTGGTCACTGCTCTTGCCCCTACAGGCACTAGACATATTGCAATTGGTGACTTAGCACAACTTTCAGTTCAGGGTTTAGGTATTATTTCATTGGATGGTGGTTGTCTACAGGATGTGCTTCTGGTTCTTGACATTTTGACAAACCTTCTATCCATTTATTAAATTTTCCACTCTGGCTCTGGTAAGACAGTTGAGTTCTCACCACATGATGTGGTTATTCGAGACCTTCATGATCCTGACTTGGTTGTGGCTACTGGGAGTGTGGATTCTGCGTCATGCTTATACAGATTTGATGGCTTTGAGAGTTCAGACACTGTTGGTTCCTCTCTTATAGGACATGCAGATTTAGTGAGCAGGCTTTTGCATAAGCGTTTTGGTCATGTCAATTATAGATATCTATAGCAGATGAGTACTCAGGCACTTGTGATTGGGCTCCCATATATTTCTTGTACTGATGGTGTATGTCAAGGTTGTGTTCTTGGCAAACATCATCGAGATACTTTTCCTAAGGGTCGAGCCACTCATGCTAGGGTACCCCTAGAGTTGGTACATAGTGATCTTATGTCCTTTCTGACTCCTTCCTTTTCAGGGGCTCGCTATGTGCTCACTTTTATTGATGACTTCTCTAGACGTACATGGGTGTACTTTCTTAAGTACAAGTTTGATGTCTTTGACTCATTCAAGATTTTTAAGACATTTGTGGAGAAGCAATCTGGACTTTCTATCAAGAGGATACACACAAATAATGGGGGGAATATGTTAATCAAGATTTTACAAATTTTTGCATTGAGCATGGTTTATAGCATCAGTTTACAGTCCCTTACACCCCTCAGTAGAATGGTGTTGCTGAGAGAAAGAACAAAACCTTACGGGAGATGGCAAATTGTATGATACAGTCTCGAGCTATGAGTTCTTCATTTTAGGCTGAGGTAGTCAATTGTGCCAATTATATTAAGAATCAGATGCCTCATAAGGCATTGTGACATATGACTCTTGAGGAGGCTTGGACCCATGTCAAGCCTGATGTTTCTCCATTCCAATTTTTTGGTAGTGAGGCTTGGGCATTTATTCCTGATGCTCAGCGGAAAGCCATGGAGAGTAAGAGCTGACCACTCATATTTGTTGGCTACTATGAGGATGTTAAAGTGTACAGGTTGTTTGATCTTGATTCGAAAGAGGTCTTGTTTCAGTGGGATTTCCAGTTTGATGAGCGCTATCCTCAGATGGATTCTCCATCACCAGCTTCTCCCTCATTGCCTACTCCTCCCTCTTCATCTCTTGAGGATTACTTATCTCTTGAGGATGATGTAGATGATGATCCACAATCTCCACCACCACAAGTTGCTCCATCTTTGCCTAGGTGGGCCCATGTTACTGTTGATGCAGTTGGTTCTTTGGCAGGTGATCCTTCAGATACTTGTCGTACTCGTGCTCAAACATCTAGTTCTAGTCTTTTGAGTCATGCCATTTCAGATGATCCTCAAAAATTTTCAAAGGTGACAGGTCATGTTGAGTGGGATAGGGCCATGGATGAGGAGTATTTTTTTTTGATGAAGAATCATACTTGGGATCTTTGTCCTCTTCCTAAGGGAAGAAAGTTGGTTCAGTGCAAGTGGGTGTACCGTACCAAGTATGTTACATATGGTTCTATTGATAAGTATAAGGCACGTCTTATTCCAAAGGGGTTTTCTAAGGTAGAGGGTATTGACTACTCTGATACCTGTGCTCCTATCACCAAGATGAATTCTATAAGCCCGATACTCTCACTTGCAGCTTCATAAGGATGGATAGTATTTCAGATGGATGTGAAGAGTGCCTTCTTGCATGGAGACCTACATGAGGAGATCTATATGGAGCAGCCTCAGGAATTTGTGCAGGACACTTATTTGGTTTGCAAACTTCGACGTTCATTGTATGGTCTCAAACAAGCCCCTCGGGCTTGGTATGAGAAGATAGACTCTTTCTTGCTTTCCTCTCACTTCACACATTGTCATTTCGATCACACAGTATATATATTCAGCATCAGGAGGGTGATCTTTTGATTCTTGTGCTCTATGTAGATGATCTCATCCTTACATGTAGCTCATCCTCCATGATTTAGGGTGTTCAAAGAGCTTTGATGGAGTAGTTTGAGATGAAAGATCTTGGTCTCCTACACTTCTTTTTGAGTCTTCAGGTTATTCATTCTTCAGATGGGATTTCCATATTTCAGGAGAAGTATGCTCTTGATATGCTTTAGCAATTTGGCATGCTTGATTGCAAGTCTACCCCCACTCCATTTCAGTCATGTGTTGTTTTGTCTTCCACTTGCTCTACTCTTTCAGTAGACCCCATTTTATACAAGTAGTTGGTTGGCAGTTTGTTGTACTTGACACATTCTCATCGTGATATTTCCTTTGCTGTTGGCCTTGTCTCTCGGTTCTCCCATGATCCTCATGAGAGCCATTGGCAAGTAGCCAAATGTATTTTGAGGTACATTCGGGGCACCACTCATTATGGCATTCACTACACTTCAGGATCCCCTCACATCATTGGCTTCACTGACTCTAATTGGGCTGGTGATGTCAACGATCGGAAGTCTACTTCTGGATTTGTTTTTTGCCTTGGTTATGGTCCTATCACATGGTCTTGCAAGAAGCAGTCTGCTATTGCATTATCATCTACAGAGGCTGAGTATTGTGCAGCAGTGTTAGCCAGTTAGGAGGTTTTATGGCTTCGGCAGTTGATGACAGAGTTTGGGTTTCCTCCAGATAGTCCCACTAT
Organism: Sequoia sempervirens; assembly: GCA_007258455.2. Lineage (NCBI taxonomy): Eukaryota > Viridiplantae > Streptophyta > Pinopsida > Cupressales > Cupressaceae > Sequoia > Sequoia sempervirens. The sequence continues at coordinate 1,077,812,586 of VDFB02271358.1, read as the reverse complement.
TCTTTGGTGTGACAATCAAAGTGCCATTCACATTTCTCGCAACCCAGTGGAGCATCAGCGGACAAAGCACATTGAAATCCACATGCACTTCATCAGGCAGTTGATTCAGGATGGTTCTCTCATCTTGGAGTACATTCCTATAGAGGAGCAGGTTGCAGACATCTTCACTAAACCTTTAGCATCTCCGCACTATCTTCAGTTGCACTCCATGCTTGGGGTGAAGGAAGTTGTCCTTGGGGGTTCCTAGTGAGGCCTTCCTTCATGTTTTTTTTCAGCATGTTTCTTTATCTCTTTTTGGAGAGGAGTTTTTTCCCATTGGGTTTTCTCCTTTACTCCGCTTTATAGAGATTTTGTTGTATTTGGGTACCTGATCAGGCCATGTTGCTGGGACCCTCTATTGCATTGTAGTTCCTTTGCTTTCTTCTACATTGTTTGTCGCTACATTATAGCTCATCTTAAGGGGGGGTGTTAGAGTAAAGTAATTAATTAACTTTACTCTCCTATTAAGATTTCACTTTATGCACACATATTAGTCATTTAATAATTAATATTTAATTATTAAATGCACTCACCTTAGGGTTAGGTTTTTCTTTTCGGTGTTGATCTCCTTTATAAGGATTGATCTCTTGTATTATATTCTCTTCTTGATTCATTTTTTCTCTGATAATACATCTTGCCCTTTGTTAGAGCCAAAACCCTTGTTTTGTTCTCTCTCTTTCTTTGTGACAGGTTTCTTGCATGCATGTGTGCTCTTTGGGTTATGTGGATTTGTATTTCTCAAATCCTACAGGATATGGGTTCAACAATCAAGTAGAAAGAGTAAAAATAGTTGATGTCAAAAAGTAAGTGTATGAGGAATTCAAAAGCCAACCGTATCTATTTTGGAAGCTTGCCTCTTCTAGAATTGAAAAGAGATGGGAGAAATTGAAAGTCGGGCTTAGGAAATCTGAGCCACATAGTCCCCTGAATTTTGAAGCAACCCTTGGCAGGACAGAGAAGTACATATAGCTTGGTCTTCAGTAGAGGTTCGAATTATGGTTGCCAATAACATTTCAACCTCTGGTTTTAATGTGGCCACTTTATCCCTATCGAGCTAAAAATGTTAATAAAGATACATAGAACCTCATATGTGAAAGATGGCAAAATTTCAAAGGATTTTATTATAAATTTGGGACTGTGCCAAAAATCCATATTGTTCCTATGGATTTCAGGGAAACAACTAGGAAGCTAAATGTTGGTGGACCATCATCAGGTTAAGTAGGGGGGAGATGATGAGCTCGGGATATGCTCATAATTTGAGTATCATGATGTATTTTTAATGGATGTTTTAACTCTCTTATTTAAAGACTCTTTATCTAAAATGGGTAGTATCATGTAGCAATACATTCCTACATTCCTATAGCCTAACATCTCTATGTGTCTTATTAATTACCCTATTTGACTTCCTGAATGGCTGATATAACGCATATGGTTTTTGAATAATGGGATAGATTTAATATGTGATTAATGAATGTATCGTGTTGTTTGCCATGCATGCTTTCTTTCACCTCTGTCGCCTTGTGCATTGTAGGTTGTTGAAGGGAGCATGAACGAGTCAAGTGCAGTGGATCTCGGCCCTATAGTAAAGTCCATTTCCTGGACAATGTCGAGAAAGTTGTTCCGGCGAAGACTCTCTGACCGGGTCATTGGGAAGAAACTTTGATCATTAATCCAGGAAGAGTGGAATGCTAAATTCTCTCTAGATCAGGTTGAACAGATATGCTTTCATTTATATGAGAAGTATGTTCCTCGATTTCAGGATTCATTTATGACCATGTCTTTCTATGTTAGTTCGTTAGTTGCTTTTCTGGTTTAAATAAGTGTTCCTCCTATGCGAGTGAGCAAGCATAGCATGTAAAAGTTAGTATGATAATGAGACGCAGAATATGTAAGAGTTAGTACTATGATAAGAGATAGATTTTTGTGTTAGTTTTCATATGAGCAGAACAATGTATGTCATTTTGAGTTTATGAATAAAATTTGATGAAGTTCTGAGTTCAATTCTGGCATAATTAGTTGATGCTTGCTAAGGGGGACCACTTAGTAAGTATCTATAGTTAGTTAGTTGTTTATTTTATATTGATCATAAGTTAGATTTCATTCTAGAATGTTTCAATACAAACTCAGTCTTATATTGTTCTTGCAGCATCGGGAATCCATCCCTGTGTTTGTTCCTGTAGCATAAGGCCAGTTCATAGTTTGTTTCTTAAGTAACAGTTATCATGATGTTTGCTTTGATTAATTTATTCTTAAGTTAAGAAAGATTTACGTTACATTCCTGTAGCATAAGTAGAATTTCTTTCATGCAGTTATTTATGGTAAATCATGACTGAAACTAGTTCTTAGTGCACATACAGTGCCGCTCCATTTCAAGTATACATTACCTAGTTTGACAAAGTAAATGAACGACCATAAGAAGATGTTAGTCACCTGCTAGAATGTATAATTCCTAGGTTAGGATTTTTCGTGACTTTTATATCCTTTTATGGGCACGACCAGTGTGCATGCAATCCACTCAAAGAATTATGTTATCATTAATCCAATACTAACGGTTTCCTAACTAACACATAACTAAAGCAATCAAATATCTAATTTATTTGCTCTGAAGAAACCTATAGTGAAATCATAGCTACATGCAAAGAGGTATAGATCTCATGTAGATCATAATTTCCCTTAAATCACAAGCAAGACAATTATAAATTCGAGATGCCGACAACACTAGGATAAGCAGTATTCTCTAAGGAGGACACGATTTAAGAAAGCCAGATCAAAATAGAGGATAAGTTCACATCAAACCCCTTAGGAAAAATACAAAAGAAAAAGAGTCAAGCCACCCACTTCATATTCTGATGACCATAAGAAAACAACACTATTCTCTTTCTTATTGCATAGCATGGGCGACATCACTAAATCAAACGTTTTGCATAAGCATGGAGATATACAAGTCTCAATTTGTTGTCCACCATCAACTAGCAAGCAACATAAGGAATCCAAAAGAAATCATAGAAGACAAGGCAATGAATTAAAAGGATCACAAAAGTTAAGAATGGTGTGATATATAGGCATATCAACTCAGCAAATACATATTCAACAAAACAGGTTTTACTATGATCTACTAAACAAGAGATGATCAATAGTAGAACCGCATTGGCAACATAAGCTAGAGATAGGTTATGATAGGTTGAAAATGGAATTAGAGAGATTATTTAAACCTCTACAACATTCTATTTTCGAGTGTTGCAGATGTGAAAAATTGTCAAGGGAATCTTAGTGCAATTAAAACCTCTACATCCTTCTATGTACAAGTGTTGCAACTATGAGAGGTTGTGAATAGAAATAGGGAATTTATTTAAACATCCACACCCTTCTATATTCTAGTATTGCAGCAATGACAAATTGCTAATGAATCAAGGAGGTTAATTAAATCTATATAGCTTACCATAGGGAATGCTTCCAAATTTCAAAGAGCACATGATTCAAGGGAGTGCAATATCTCAACAGCAATGGAGAGACATAGAATGTTAAGAAAGGTAATGCATAGTTAAGGAGATTAACAATAGCAAATAGCAAAGAATAATCTACATCGGCAACACCATTTTATGTGTAAATGACATTGGAGAAGTCTAACATAATTTTATTGGCATAAGAGATGATTGCTTGCAAGTTACTATTAAATGGAGATATTTTAATCCTGATGCAGATTTATTTGATTAAATCTATGCATCAAACCCATACTTGGTTGACGCCTCTAGTGGAAACCATTCCTAACTTCAGATAAAGGACAAAAGATCACACATAATGCACATTGTAAACTATTCAAATCTATTCATATAACAATAGTTATCAATGGGTAAATACTTTGTAGTCCACCGAAACTTGCGCAAAATCAAACTACAGGAGGCAATTTAAGAAGATGGATAATCAATTGAATGCTCAAGTCAATGGTTTGAAACAACCTATATATGCTCATTCTCAATTTACCAGACTAAACCCATAATTTGACATAAGCTAAAGTCACCAAACTACGCACATAATTCAACTTAAGGCTAAGGTTTAGAACCAAATGAATAGACTTAAACAAGACTAGAATTGGGATTTAACCAGAGTACTGGGTGGTGTCTATATTGAACCAAATTAATTTTGATCTTCAACCAAAAATATAGAGAAATTTTTTGAGGGAGATAAGGTAAAAAAATTATTTTTATTCTAAAGACCAACAATGAACCATGTGGAAGTCTAGAGATGAAACAAAACAAGGAAATAGTGAGAAAAATAGGGGCAACAAACCCCAAACGCATGCAGGAGGATTAAATTCAAACAATAAAGTTTCATATTTGAAAGCTCTAGATCGAAATATATAATTTTTTGATGAGGGCACAACTTGAGACTTAGAAAATAACCCACAAACAAGAGAATAATTTTATTATTCAGAAAATGGAGCTTCTCACATGCAGAGAATCTCAAATCCCCAAGTTCTACAACACATGCAAGTTACAGAAAGCTACAGAATAACCCTTTCGCAATATGTGAGCTTGTCCCCAAAAAGTTGCCAAAAAATTAGAAACCGCCCATAAATAAGAGCTCATCTTTTGGTTTTGGAGCCAAAAAAAAATCAAATTTGAGTTTAGGCAGTTTGGTGCCAAAAATTTACAACATGAAGTTCAAATTTCGAAAGAGCATTTGCAATTGTATCTTCTAGAAAGTGCGCCAACTTCCTAGGGCCATAACTTTTGATCCGGGACTCTGATTCGCTAATTGTTTGAACTGTTGGAAAGGTCTTGAAGTCAATAAGGTGCTTGAAATCTGCTATGCCAATTTTAGAAAGTTTCAGGGCTGATTCGGGAACTCTAAGTGCCTCAAATCTAACTTCCGAGAAAGATTTTTAGGGTGCAAATCCTACAGGAAACTAAAACTGCAATATCTTTCCAACCCCATGGATAGAAAATAGAAAAAACCATAAATTGAGATTTCATTATGACGAAAAGGGTATCCAAAAATGTAAAAAAATCTAAAAACTGAGAAACTTGAAATTTAACTATTTTTGGGTGATGCAAGATTGCCCTTACACCACTAGATGCTCCTGCATCAGAAACCCAGGGTAATTTGAGAAGTGACCCGTCACATCTCAGATGGTTGAGGAAAACCCAACCGGTCAATCACTACCTTAGATAGCTAGGATGAATCTTCCACAGGCCTTCCTCTCCATTTCACCAGATATTCTTCATACTGCCTATTTTTGGTACTCCTTCCCACACGACTATCCAAGATTGCTTCAATCTCCTCCCTTTCTGAAGTAGGTGCAGGAATTCCACACTATTCCATCACTGGTACTTCCTCTGTGCCACCTTCATGATACTCTGTCACATCTGAAATGTTGAACACAGGGGAAATGTTGAATCCATTCAACAACTCTACTTCATATGCATTCCCTAAATCATTCCTCTTCAAAATTTTACAGGGACCGAACTTCTTCATCTTCAATTTGCTATATGCTCCCACTAGAAACCTTTCTTTTATCAAGTGGACCATCACTTCATCACCAATCTGAAACTCCTTATACCTCCTCTTCTGATATGTCTTATCCTTATACTTCATATTCATCTTGTTAATATGTTCTCTTTCCTTCTCATGTATATCCTTGATGTGTTCTACAAAATCTTTAGCTTCAACACTTATTTTCTTCTCTTATAGAAATTTGTTATGGGGCTACCTCCATACCTGTCTACGGAGCAGGTGATCTACTAGTGCTTGTGAGAATTGTTGTAGAAAATTCTGCCTAAGGGTAAGATCAGATCCCATCCCTTGGGTTTATCTCCTACCAAGCTTGTCTTAGTAGGTTACCCAGACTCCTATTAACAACCTATGTCTTCCCATCTATTTGTGGATGTTGTGTTGAACTGAACTTCAACTCTGTCTTCGACTTCTTCCACAAGGTCCTCCAAAAGTACCCCACAAATTTGGTGTCACGATCTGAAACAATACTCTTTGGTAGACCATGTAGCCTCACCACCTCTTTGAAGAACAAGTCAGCAATGTGGACTGCATCATGGGTCTTCTAACATGGAATGAAATGCGCCATCAACCACCACAAAGACTGAATCATTTCCTCATTGTGTCCTTGGCAAACCAAGAACAAAGTCCATACTTATATCCTCCCATGGCCTCTCTGGTACAGGTAAGGGCTGATATAAACCTATATTTTGGCTCACTCCTTTAGCCATCTTACATACCCTACAGCTTCGTACAAGCTTCTTCACATCCTGTGACAACTGAGGCCAATAATAATGCTCACTGATAATGGCAATGGTCTTACCCCGACCAAAATGTCCTGCCATTCCTCCACTATGCTTCTCCTTTATCAGGTTCTCTCTCATGGAACTCCTTAGGATACATAATTGACTTCCCTTAAATAACATGCCATCCTGAATTATGAAATCTAGCCACCTTGTCTTGTCCACTGTAACAGGTTCCTTGCAAGTTTTCCAAGCCTCTAGAAAATTAGGATCTTCTATGTACAGTGTCTTAAGTTTATTGAACCCAACCACTTCAATCTGCATCTTTGTCATCAATGTATGCCTCCTACTTAAGGCATCTACAACCCTATTTGACTTCTCACTCCTATGTTTCAAAACAAAGGTATAACTCTGCAAAAATTGTACGCATTTCATATGCCTCTAATTTAATTTTCCCTGACTATTTAGGTACTGCAAGGCTTGATGATTAGTATGAGCAGTGAAACAACAACAAATAATGTCTCCATTTCTTTAATACTTGAACTATTGCATAAAATTCTTGATCATATACAGAATACTTTCTCTTGGCATCATTTAAATTTTCATTGAAATAGGCAATGGGCTTACCTTTTTGGCTCAACACTGCTCCAATGGTACAACCACTTTAGCATGCGATCCACAAATACCTTGTTAGCGAAATCACGGGAGGGCTTCAGCGCAGTTTGCTATGTTACGCCCTACTTCTTGATTCAAAACTTTTTTCCACTCCAGTGCTCCACTTGAATTATTCTCTATCCCCTCTCATTGTTTGAGTTAGGGGTCCACAAATACTACTGAAGTTTCTAATGAACTTTCTATAAAAACTAGCCAAACCATGTAAAGATCTCACCTCAGTAGCAATTCTTGGGGTAGGCCATTCGAGAATAGCCCTTCGCAGCACATAAGGTCCATCTTGAAACCTTCTGAAACAACAAACCCCAAATTACACCAACTCCCTCTTTACCAAACACTGCACTTCTTTTGATTAATCAGCAGGTTTTCTCTTCTGCTTAACTTCTCCAAGGCTCTGCGAATAGCCATGAGATGTATCAGCAGCGATCTTCTTAAGAAATCCAAAAATATCATCTAAATACACAATAACAAAACTTCCCATAAATTCTTTTAGTACCTCGTTCATGAGCCGCATGAATGTGCTCGGTGCATTGGTTAGCCCAAAAGGTATGAATAACCACTCGTACAGGCCCTCTTTGGTCTTGAAGGTAGTCTTCCATTCATCTCCCTCTCAAATCTGGATCTGGTGATATCCACTCTTCAGATCAATCTTTGTGAAGTACTAAGCTCCACTAAAATAGTCCATTAGGTCATCCATCCTTGGCAGGGGAAATTTGTACTTGATTGTTATCTTGTTTATGGCTTGGGAATCTGTACACATCCTCCACTCTCCATCCTTCTTTGGTGCTAGTACTGTAGGTATTGCATATGGACTCAAACTCTCCCATATCAAACCCTTTCTCAACAACTTTTGAACTTGTTTGTTCAACTCCTCATTTTATGCTAGAGTCATTCTATGAGCTGCCTTATTTGGAAAACTAGCTCCAGGAATAAAGTCAATCTGATGACTGATCTTCTTTATTGGTGGTAAACCCTTAGGTACATTATCAAAAACAATATCCTAAAACTCATCCAACATCCCAAAAACTTCTTCTTGAACGTTCTCACTATCCTCCTTACTCACTTTAGGAATCAATGCATAACACACACGCTCATGCTTCATACCTTCTAAATTTTTTCTTCCATCTACATAACAAATCCTAGCACTACTGCATACCTTTTCTTCGGTATCCTTCAGGGGTTTCAACTTGTGACAAACCCCATCCTTTATTAAGGAATAAGTGTTTGCATGGCCATCATGTATAGCTCGCCTATCGAACTTCCATGGCCTCCCCAACAACATGTGACATGCATCCATGGGGATGATGTCATAAAGTACCTCATCATGGTAGCTCCTGATCTTGAACTTTACTAGGCACTGCTCATTGACCAAAACTTTTTGGTCTTTTTGCAACTAGGCAATCTGATATGGATGCGGGTGCCTTTCCCTCTTCAGCTTCAACTTTGTAACCATCTCTTCTAACACCAAATTATTGGTGCTTCCACCATCAATAATGACATCACAACATTTTCCTTCACACTTGCACCTTTTGCGAAATAGATTCTTCCTCTGTTCTGGTTCCTTTTCCGCAGTCACTAGGGCTCTCCTAATCACTAGGGCTTCTCCCCTTTTAGCATCATCTGAATGTTCATATTGGGCCTCTTCATCTGCATGTGCAACCCTTCCACGACCTTCTGGCCTTTT
>VDFB02271358.1:1077777935-1077803858 GCA_007258455.2 Sequoia sempervirens | reverse complement strand
TCCTATAGAGATTTTCCAAATCTTCTATTATTCTCCCTCTGGGATTTCTATTGCTTAAAAACAATTTCCTACAGAGGCTCTCAGATTTCACTATAAAATTCTTCAAGTATTCTATTTAAAAAAAATCAATTTCTATAGAAGCTTTTAAATTTTCACGGCAATTTTTCCAAACACAACAACCTTTCAAATTTACAAAATAAATTAAAGCTTCTACACAGATAACATATTTTTCTTGTACAGGAAATCTTTTCCAAGACAATAACTAATTCTAATAGCCTTTTCCAATTTGTAATACAATCAAAAAAATAAGAAACCTATTTCAAATGCTTGAAGAATTGAAGTTTGAAGTAGAGCCTCGCCTTCAAATTCCAAAATTATCAAAAGCCTCTTCCAAAATAATCCTTTTTTCAAGAAAGTTGAAAAATAAAACCAGAGCCAAATTTTCCCGAGAACTCCTTCCCCAATCTTCAACAACCTCCCTCAAAATATCTTCTCATTCTGTGAAGTAGCCTCATCCCTCTTTCAGTTAATGCAAATATTCTCTTTGAGAATTCATTTCCAACTACATTGTTTAATTAATTTTTCTAACACATGTCACAAATAAAATATCTTTTCCAAAACAATCATATATATTTCCTCTAAGATAATTACAAGATATTTATGCATTTTAATAATTCATAATTAACATATTAATTTCTAAAAAAAATTAATATAATTAATTTAATCACTTTATAAACTAAATTTAATCTCAAAGATTAAATCACTTTACAAATTAAATTAAATTTAAATAATTAAATAAAATATAAAGTTGAACTAACAAAATTAATCAAAATTAAATAAATAATCACTAAAAACATTTTAAGCATTAATTAACATTAATTTCCCATAGAACATACCTTGAAAAATAAATAAACAACAAGGAAAACGTCGACAATCATAACAATAAAGCATACTGACACAAGGACTAATGACACACTATGACTAGGGTTCTGGCTTGACAAGGAAATTTTGTTACTATCTCCCAATCAACTGTACCATTGGGAAATTGACAGTTCAAACCTGTGAATCAAGGTGGAGCTGATGTCTTTTACCTACAATCCTCTAATAAAACATGTATCATACATATATATAAATCATGAATCAAACAAACCATGAAAAGAAAATCATAGAATCGTAGGGCGCTCGCAAGCAAGTGATGCAATCCCATTCCCTTCACCAATACTGTAGACACACAAAATTGACATCATTCATAATCATATTCGCTCGTTAATTAAATACACCAAGTTTAATTGATTAATCTCCTAAGGTCATTCACTTAAATTGAATAAATTAGCTTTATTTAATTTAAGCCTATCATTCCCTCTTTGATTATATAAATCAAACATTTATTTAATTAAATCTCAAATCACCTTTCATCGCCCTTTGATTTAATTTAAATCCCTAAATCTAAGTCAAATGGGTCAAAAGCATCTAAACTAATCTAATCCTAATTAATCTAATTTAACCATCCATCACATCCTATAGCTTTTCTCACTTGCACAAATACATCAATTTATTGATTTATTAATCCATCATTTTCCATCAACATGGCATCTTTGAGGAATATTCTTCCAAATTTGAATCTCCCCCCAAGTTGACATGTACATACAACAAAGCATTTAAGAGGTCTTACATGACTCTTAGATGTCTCTTGCAAAGGTCAAACTCAACATTTAACTCTCATTCAAATTTGAATCTCCCCCTCTTTGGCACATTGACCAAAATATACTCATTCCTCAACCTATCACAAGTTGACAAGTGGCCTCTTCTCATTGGTGAATCTTTAGTCCCACATCCTCCATATTTGGCATTCTTTTATCCTTCTTGGCTATAAATAGAGAGCTTCTCTATTGTATCAATCCTCCACAATTTTTAGATCTTTCTCCACAACTTGCTCCACAATCCCATGCACAAATACATCATTGTCATTTGAATCCATATCACATCTTCATAGCATTTCATATCATCTTCATCATGGATCTTAGCAAGGATTGGGAAAGGGCTTCTTTCCACAGAAACATCAATCCAATATGAGATAGGATTTACTTCATGTTTTTCCATAGATTGTTTAGTTATCTTGTTATTATATTGCATTTTAAAAGCATGTTAGATTATCTCATATGGATGTTGAATATTTTTTTTTTTTTTTAATTCTAATCATGCTTTGTTAGGATTTTAACTATTTGCATATTTTCACCATCTACAAATACAATGTAACATCAAAACTGGCAAAACTAAAACATCAATTAACTATAGATGATAATATATGTATATCAACTCAAATAATCAACTATGCTAACCAGAAAGTGTGTCATAATCAATAATCATCCATAAAGTTTACCATCACATCATAATATAAAAACCATCATCGCTCCAATGTCAGTGACCAAAGAAAAACATAGTATCATGGTCTATCAAAGTAAAAACAATGTCTGAAAATATAAGCAAATCGGAGAGTTGTTACAATTTTTTTGGGTCAATTCCTAGCATATCAGAATATTTCCAAGCAAAAATTTCAAGAAAATCATGAAGTAAAGTGGTAGTGTCTTCTTTTTCTTCATCGCAAGGCACTTCCCAATCTTAATAATTTTTTCCTTATCATTAATGTCAATTGGGACATCAATTGTATCTGTAATGCCCTGCCTTGGTTACCGTTAAAACAAAGTGTAAAGAATGAAATTAACTGATTTTTTTTTTTAAAGATATTTAATTACACAATTACAATAACGTTTCCAAGACGACGTTACTTAAACCTAATGAATGTACTCAACATATTCTCATAAACAAAAGTACTAATTTTAATGTCATGAATGATCCAGTTTACAAAACTTAATACAATCAAATATCCAAATGACAAGATTTACAAAAGGTGAGATTTCTATGAATCTCAATACATCAAATGATGGTACGCTATGAACGCTCTTTTACAAGAGATAGATTTACAAAGTGAATAATGATCATATCATAACTGACATCCATATCCACAAACATGCTCTGCATCCATAGTCACAATCAAAGAAGTAAATGGAAATAGCTGCAAGCATAGGATGATTTGCAAGAAAATCCAAGAAAGATAAAGCACGACTTCCTCCCAAACACATGGAACCCAAAGGTCCACTCCCTCCGTTGTAGGAGATAATGACAGGTCCACAAACAATAAAGACAAAACATCACGTTTGTGTGGTTTACAAATACACATCACGACTTAATGATTACAAATCAAAACATATACAATCCCAGTATCAAGTTACATCAAATAGAAATCTAAACAGAAGGATCACCATCATGGTATAGACTAAGAGTGTCATCACACTATTGGGATAGGTTACCCTGGTGAATCCACCTAGACTACCGGTCCTCTCCAAGAGTTACCCTAGTAGCCTTTATCGATTCCTGGCCCCTATGCAGACTAATGTGGAGTCACTTCATCTTTCAAGAAGACAAGATGATGACTAGCCATTCCAGGCCTTCTCATCCTTTTCTCAATCTAAACGAGCATTAAGAAAATGGGCAAGGCAAACTTTATCTGAGTTAATGTTTATAACTACCCAACCCCTAATACATTAGTTAGGTTTTAACTGAATTAACAAACCTGTGATAGGTTACCCAAACAATCACTTACAGATTTCGGCCCCTACCGCAAGCCACTCTTTCTATAACATGACTCAACATAAAATTCTAGGGGTAGCTATCAAGTACGAAGATCAAAACCTTAATGTTTATATCTTTCACTTAAGACAAATCATAATCTCTAAGATGTCTCTTTAGATGACCACAAAATTGTACAAAGCTATTTTCCGAAGTAAAAATAATTGTAATATGAGCTTCTTAATAGAAATGTAATAACCTTATTAACACAAATTTTCACTTCCCAAACTTTTGATGAAAAGGAAAAGATAAACATTTTCAACATTGTATATATATAAATACACACCCAATAATTGCAAACTACCAAACTCCATGAGTTAAATGTTCACATTAAACAATTTATTGATATTATTTTTTTTAATTTTCAAGAAAAATACATCTATATTTAATAGAGTTGGAATAATATAAATCTTACACATTTAAAATCTCAAACACTTAAAGGCAATATAATTCACTAAATATATATAAATATATAATAGCATATGAAAGACTTTTGCCTTATTGTTTTTTTTAAACTAGATGAATTCACAAGTTTACATTTAACCAATTTTTGCGCTATACAAATATATATATTTCAACCGATAATTGTGAAAACATAATTTTATAATAATAATAAATGAACTGCCGCTTATAATTCATGCAAAGATGAATACATATAAAGAAAGAAGTGATAGTAAGAAATGCCATGCAATCTATAAGAATACGCCATGCAATTATAAAGAAACAATGCATATAGATATTGTAACCATAATGATAAACACCTAGTTTGTATTTCCACTGGTAATATATGACGTGTCAACTGACATTGGTTTTTCTTTGCATGCAATAGAAAGTTCGCTCTATAGTTAAGAGTGATAGTTTCAGATAAGATCATGATAGATAGAGATATATATATAAGTGGCGATACACAGTTATCGAAATATAGTTTCCACCAGCGTAGTATAGGAATTATACTATCATATAAGCATATAATGCATGCTATGTCAAGTAACACAGACACGGAAAAAATAAGAGTTGACGCAAGAAAGAAATAATCAATTAACACAGTATTCAGAAAAGTTTTCTTGGTATAATTTTATATTCTAAGCTACAGCTGAGCTTAATTTTCTGGTTAAAATTTTTATGATATTATCAAATCTCTTGCTCATGAACAGAATGTTGTCATCCATTTCGTGGTTATGCGGTTGCTTGGGAAACTATTGCGACTTTGGAGAACCTAGCTGTAGCAAAGAGTTTTTAAGTATAAAATATAGGCATTGGAACTGATATTGCATGATTAGTTTCCATATCATAAAGTTTTATCTACAGCCAGACTAAAGAATTACGCTGAATTAATATGTTATAAACATACAAGACTAATATACTATATGTAAGGCACGAAATTATGATCTCAATTAAATCTTCTATTCAAGTTTACTCAATAAATATCAACAGAAGAAGGTTTTGCACGAATTTACACAGGGAGATCTGTAGTGTATAAGATTTGACTTTTCACCAAAATAAGAAAATCAATATCCAAGATAAGAAACAGAAATTCTAAAGAGGCTACGCACAGTTCAAAAGTATAGATCATAATATGATCACTGATTTAAGTCTACAGGTTAGATACTCACCTACAGGAGGACGGACATTGTCAAAGGTTTAAGCCTTAAAAGAGAGTCTCAGGCAATGGTGACAAATTTGACATATTTATGTAAATTTAGCGCAGATTCAAAACTTATATATATAAACAGACATAATTTTCAATTACACAAAACCCATTCCATAAGAGGGAAGGATACGGCTAAAATCCTGAATTAAGATTCCATGAATATAAAGAACATCAATCTTTTAAATATTGCCTAAATTTCGTGATTTGTTCCAAATTGGACTTTTCAATAAATCAATGGATATTTTGGAGAAATCAACCACCGTTTTCAGATCTAAGAATTTATTCTAAATTCTATTTCCTTGTGTTCTTAGCATCTTAATTTTAACTATATTTTCAATATTATTTGATTATTTATTCTAACAATTTCTCTATTCTAAATGCAGGTTTGATAATTATTTTTCTACAACATTTATTGAAGGAATTTTACATGAACTTAAAATGGAGAAAAACCTGGCAAATCTTGAAAATCAAGCTGAAATGAATTTTGAAACTTTCGTTAATCCCACTATCAGTTCTCCAAGCTCCGACGATGAAATTCAAATCAAACCAACTTCAAAATTAAGCTTGTAAACAAAATCTGAAGAGAAAAGTTCTTCTGATACGATTGTCGTGCAAAATCTGCTAAAAACTCCTGCCGTGAAAGTTTTTCCAAATTCTTCCCGTGAATGTAAAATTGCATTTTCAAAAGATGTTTTATTCATGCAATTGACTTTCCATCATAAAACTTAACTGATAGACCATTTTGCATTGAAAACAGATCCACCAGTTAACTTGTTCATTAAAATTTCAAATTAGAACTTTAATTGCCAATCAAAGATTCATCGAAAATATATTTTCTTTGAAAATATCTATTTCCTCATAAATCAAGTTGCACAAATAAATCAATGATATTTATATTTTAATTAAAAGCATTGCAGAGAAATAACTTTCACATTTAAATTCGATAACTTATTTAATTTAACTTAATAATAAATCACAAACATTTATTAATACAATAATACATATTTGTTAAACTTTAAATATTAATTGACAAACAGAAAACAACACAAGCGAACATGACAGAATAAATTGAACAATAACATGGGTAACACATAGATACTCATTCGATAAAGAACAATGGTTCAATAGGACCTGTCAATACCTCCAACAACATAATTATATTGAATTAGGGTACGCTCAGACCTATCAAGCAGGTGGAGCCGTTACCTAGTACCTGTATCTGCAATAAACATCAATGTTAAAACATATATATACTTATGTTAAAAAACACACCGTGAATAAGAATTGCAGCGTAGTAGGGTACTCATGAATGAGTAATGCTACACTATCTTCTTCACCGACACAGACAAGCAAGATAAAACATAAGCACTCATCTCAACATGATAACACCATGAAAATTCGTAAGCAAATAAACCATATCATGTACATGTCTATCTCAGTGTCATCAAACTAACACAACCAGATAATCAGGATGTCAATGTATCATCCACCAAATACAAAACAACATAATATCCAAAATCACCTCTAAAAAGTAACAACATAGTATCATAATGAACTAAAGCATCTATCAAGTAGAATCAAACTAAATAGTATGTCTAAACTAGAGGGACACTACAGTATCTCCTAAAGGGAGTGCATTTGATTTAGGAACTTTAGATTCATAAGGTGCTTCAATGATATCACTTTCTTCTTGCTTGGTAACAATCATGGCATGAGGAATTCATTTCATGGATGTAAGTGAGGATGTGTTATCATAAAATCCTAACATCTGTTTCAAAGTCTCATCCCCACAATGCTGCTCTTCATATTGAAGTCCTAATTCATAAGCATTGTGTCCAACCCATCCTAATAGATGGAGGATCTGGCCTAAATATATGTACTCTAAAGCTTGTTTTTGCCTTAGGATTCTTTGAGAATTCCATTGATTCAAAGAAGAAGATTACAATAAAAGCATATGATGATGAGGAAAGATCTTCACGGGGATTGATTGTCTTACCTATTCAAGTAGGACCAATTCAGAAAGATGTAATCTGTCAAGTCTTAGACAAGGATTTGACCTATAACATACTATTGGGTTTCCCTTGGATCCATGAAATCCAAGCAGTTTCATCAACTGACAATCAATGTTTGAAATTTCCTTGTGGTGGTCAAGAAATCACCATTTCAGCTGATTCAAGTAGTCCTTAGTATTGCAATACCCTGAAATCTATCCAAGATGTTTTTGTGCCTCATAACAAAGAAGCTTCCATTTCCACCCCTTCCAAAGATCAAAGCCAATCAAGTTCCTCATCCAAACCATTGGTCATCTCCTCAAATCATGAAGGCCAATCCAATTCCATGTCTAAACAGTCTGAGAAGAAAGAAGAAATTGCTCCATCCACCTCCTCAAGTCATGAAGCCCAATTGAATGCCTTTTCAAAACAATTTGATGAAAAATTCCAAGTCAAAGACAAAGGTGTTGGTGGATATTCCTTTGAACAATCTCTATGTCTTTCACAATTCTCTTCCCTGAAGTCATATGGGGAACCCTCCACATCAACACAACAGACATCACCACCAGTTACCAAATTTGATGGTTGGTTTATAGAAGAAAGCACTAGGTTTGATGAAGCAGAAGATAAAGATATTCTAAACTGGCTCTATAAGGATGAAGAAGAATCCCAAATAGCAACTACAAATGTACAAACAAACCAATATGGAAAAGGCTTCACCATCTTGGAAAAGATGGGATATGAGGGAAAAGGTCTTGTAGGAAAAATGAAAGAGGGAATTGTAGAACCCATTCAAACCATTTTAATTCATCCAAAAGACAAGACTGGGCTAGGCTATAAAGAGGATAAAAAAGAAAAGATGATTGAAAGAATCTTACAATTACAAGCTAGTGATGAGCATGAATCTGATTCTAATGAATATGAGTGGGATTCCCTATTAGAAGAGTCTTTTCATGATAAGAAAATTGATTTGGTACACAAATATGCACCCCTACTCGAGGAGGGACAAGTTTTAGGTGTTATACTACTTGAATTTGGATCGCAACACATTGATGATTCTAGCGAAGACAATTTGACTCACAGTTAAACAGATAATTCAGAGGAGAGTTACCTTATAGACCTTGATTTTTCTATTGGAAAAATTGAAGATACCGCTATCATAACTCTTACCATTTCTGATCTTAACCAATCTAGTGACTTCTTACCCTTAGTATGTCCTGATCTCATAGATTGGAACCTAACCAAGACATTTGACATCCCTACATTTTCAAATGATGATGCCATCATCAATTTCCTCTGTGCCAACAATCTCAAAATAGATTCCACCAACAAACATCATAAAAAGGCTTCCACACAAGGGAGTATCAAATCATCCAGCTGCAAAGTGAATAATATAGGAAATAGATCTTATATTCAAAACCATTCAATGGCAGTGTTAGATCCAAAAAAAGTAAAAACAAAGAGTGCATCCAATGGCGAAAAACTCTCTGAGGCATCGAAGGATGAAAGATTTGACATTTTTAATGCCAAAAAATTTTAACCAAAAAATAATCAAGGACAAAACACAAATTTCAAATTTTGACCAGAACCACAACATAAGTCTGCTCCCTATATAAGTACTTCATGAAAACATAACAACATGTGATCAATTAATTATAAGAACTCAACCATCTACATATTTATTTTGACATTCATGGTTGGGTTTCAAATGGAGATATGGAATCCACATCACCAAGGTAGGCTTGATTAGTTCCATGAACTCATCAATAATCACAAACTTAGTTTAAGTTACAAGTTATGCAAATAGAATATATATATATATATATATATATATATCAATAGTATCTTTAAGTAATAATAAGAGAACA
Organism: Sequoia sempervirens; assembly: GCA_007258455.2. Lineage (NCBI taxonomy): Eukaryota > Viridiplantae > Streptophyta > Pinopsida > Cupressales > Cupressaceae > Sequoia > Sequoia sempervirens. Next base: position 1,077,794,661 of record VDFB02271358.1, on the reverse strand, counting down.
AGCATAGGGGCCAGACCTAATTCCTCAGGGGCTCATCTCTAACGGCCTTCCCTACGTATATAATTCGCAGAGGAACTGTAGTTCAACAACTAGGCTTCAACCATCTCCCACATGGTTGGATAACAAAGAAATATAATCACTAGGTTAAAAATATGGCTTAACATCAATACTGACATTGGAAAAACTTGATACTTTTTTCAAATTCATCTTCACCTCTATACCATTAATTATAAACTATAAGAGTGGGTACGCAACCCTTTCTAGGGTCCTTTTCCCCAGACGGTTTCATGGTCGGCTGCCACCCACTTAGGTGAAGCCAAAGATTGAAAATCCAGTTAAGGATTCACTAAGCAACACATTCCAAGGTGATTTTATTGAATGATAAGTTTGCGAGAGAAAAGACGATCACTTGTTTATTTATGTCCTAGGTTTAACCTTCTTGGTTCAATATTCTTTGTTTGAAAAATATGTCCTCAATATCCTACTGAAATACCATTGTATTAATGTAATCAAGGTACAACTATAATTAAGATGGCTCACAATACTCTTATCAATAGTACACAACTTCAATTGCTTTATCGCTAATTTGAATTCCACCCATCACCTAACTATTTGAATAGAAATAGGGTATTCTGCTAAGTTCAAATGATGTTTGAACATCAATTTCAGTCATAAGCATAAATACATAACCATAGATATGGTTTAATTCATTAAACTAGACTAACAACTTAAATGTGCTTTCATAATGTTATGTGATTACACTCTAAATAATATAACTTCTTTAGTCCTTAATAAACTAGCTAGTCAATACTAAATCTAGAAGAGAGAGGAATAGTAATCCTAATAAATATATCATGTTTACTTTCAATAAATGGCCTCTCTAATGATATTTTGCAATAAGAAGACACTGATAATATATAGGACACTTGAAATTCTTAAGCTCATAATCAAACTTGTTCCAATCCTTTAATATGAATGATAATCATTTACATTTCATTTGAACCCACTACATAAATAGAAATTAATTGAAATGTGCACAAGCACACTAGCCACACTGTGTATACCAATTTTTTTTGTATGAAATGACCTCATTCACATTTTATGCAAACCATCACATATAGACCACTATATCCTGATACATACAAGCATGCTAAGCACACCATAAAAATTCAATACATACATGTAATGTAACCCTATTAAGAATACATATAAACAAGGGAATGTACACAAGTTGATTATATACATACCTATGCCTAACTCACATTAGCATACCGAACACACCACACAAAATTAACATTTAACCAAGGAGACTATTATACATAACTAACCCAATTTTCATTCAATATGAATTAATCATATGTATATTATAATGACCTTAATGCTACCAATACTTATTCGTGCAAGAACTCTAAGAACACCATGCAAGTTCATTCACGCTTGGTACAACACCAACACAAAAGTCCCATGCACATATACATATTAGCAGTGTGATGCAAAGCTGTTTTCTCCATCCCATTTCACACCTACTAAACTTGCTCCCCTCTCCAATGATTTCCTACTAAATTTGTGTTTCCTTTAGATGCAACCTTACATAGAATCTTGCAGGTGTTCAGTTTATTAAAATACAACTACATGGTTGCTCTAAAATTACAAAATAAACTTTACCATTAGCTCTATGTTATTTTGGCAACAACTATACCTGAAGGGATTTTCCCAACACTGTTTGTGGTGGTCACCTTCATAACGGATTCTTGATTGAAGGCATTAACTAGAAAATCTATATCTTCATCATTATTTTCCTCAATTACATAGTGCCAAGCACTAAACTGTTTTACACCTCAAGGAAATGATGTACCAGAGAATGCAATAAATGCAAGAAATGCACAAAATAAATTCATTAAAGAGGCTTTAAAACAAATTTCAAGAAAATGAAAAAAGGGAGGTGTAAAGTTAAATTCTAAATCCTTTTTCAACGTCCATTCTTCCTGCATTTAAATGGGAGCTTTTTGGAAACAGGGTATGGAGCGTCCATCACATTAAAAGTGAAAATGATGCAGCTATTTTTTTTGTTAGGAATTTTATTTGCAAATGCACTAGAAGACATGTATGCAGAATGCGGAAGCAAAGACCAAGCAAGTGATCTTCTAAAAAAACAACTCAATGAAGGTGGTCTTAGGGAGTGTAATAATTACAGGATAAGCACAAAATAGATTTACTGGAGTGGTTTTAGAACTTTCAAGAAAATGAAATTTTACTAGGTGAATGTCGAATTCCCTAACATTTAACAACATCCTCCCAGCGTGCAAGATGGGTATGGACATACATCGACGCATAAAGGAAGAGAATTTTTTTTATTAGACATTATCGATGGAAAGGCTCTGGTAAATATGTATGAAAATGTGAGAACACATACAAGGCACATGAATTTTTGTCAACTTTTCATGGAAATCAAAACTATTTAAAGATCTAAACCACCAAATGAACAACAACTCCATTTCCATTCAATGCATCTCTATTCAGAGAATAAATAAGCAACTATAATAATGTCTCATATGAAAACACTTACTGTTAAAACACAAAAGCATTGCTTTCATTAAATAGATGGTAGCATATCATTGTTTTAGAATAGATAAGCACAAAAGAAGTGATGCAACTATCTAAGATTCCCATTGTTTGAAAAAGACACTGAGATCATGGCAATAGACTTACCTTCAAATTTTGTACAAGTTGGTGTGTGACTTACAAAGCCATTAAGGATTACTATGCAACGATTAGTAGACATGCACCTAGGATTTTGTTGAAAACCTATGAAAAATTGCATGCAAATGTAATTGGAATCCCTTTAAAGCCTGATTCCACCATTTTTCCAGTGTTATTCTATATTTAAAAATAAATGGTGCTCCTCGACTACTTTTTGTATCTTCTACAATCATTGTTAAGTCTATCTCTCTAGCTATGTTTCCCACTTCCCTTGCATTATATATATCCATGCTTCTGGTGAGATCCTTTGTTTCTTTCACAGCATCTCTCAGCCACCACTTGAATGGATCATCATCTTCTCTTCCTCTCGACCATGATGGCATTGCATATTTAGTATGCTTAATACAGAGGAGTATAGCCGATCTAGATTGAGTGAACCATTTCCTTCACAAGCCCCTCTATTCTCCTCCATGACGAACCCTACCAAGCCTTCTATGAAGTTCTCACTATCTACACTCGCCTCCACAAACTAATTGATTTAAACATATATTGTAGAATGGAGTCAAATATGGTCATTTTATGAACCATCCAATATCCCCCCCCCATAGTTTAGTCACAACATTAGCATAAATCCCAACCATGGTGATGACGTTGGAAACCAAAATGGGTGGTGGTAGCTTCAAGTCGTAATGCTATCTTCCTGGCGGTGCAATTAATATGAAATTCTAATAACACTACTCAACTTGAAATGTATTAATTGGCCAGACAAAATCAAAGGTAATCTAATCCTTTAATTCATATCAGTGTGGGAATTAAATACTACTCAAATACCCATAATTAATTGGATGTTGTATCTATCACCAGATTCAAATCCTTGATTGCATATCTTCTATGCTTACTGTGCCACTCTTCCCGGTCACACCATGCATTGCTAATCCATTTATCCATCGTAAATACTCAACACCTCACTTCTTTAATGTGATGGAAGGGAACTATTTATTTGTTTTCATACCAAATTCCATTCTAATAAAGGCCCTCATAAGAGACACTCACACAACCCATAACCATGACATCGATCGCTCAACTACTGCACTTTAGACTTGACTAAGTAGGATGCGACACATTGTTTTTATGATTTTTATATTATTATGGTGTGAGGACTAACATTACCTACAACAATAAGTGAGACTAATTTAAGCATATGACTTTAAAGCAATTTAATGTTCTATATGTGAAAATATCATGAAAACTAATTTCAAATATACCTTTTACTTCCATAAATGTGTAAAATAAGTTTGATATGCATAGCATGATAAATTTAGTCTTGGATATAAGTTCCTAATCAAGAGTATATTATAAGATGCTAGTATTCAATTCCCAATAAATTTTGAAGGATTGAAAATTTTGTAAACATTGACTTCAATTTGATTTCAAGTATCATGTTTCTATGTTTTTGTTTTGGTGTCATGAATATAAAACTAGAATGTTTGAGCTATTTTATAACTCTTATAAATGACTTTGAGACACACCTTTAGCGCATAAAGATGTTCTCTAATATGTTTTCAAGGATAAATTAATGTATTTTATGTGTAAAGAAAAATGTTCTAATATGAAGAAAGTTCGATGATTTATAAAATTTAAATGAATGGTACAAGAGAAAGCAATATACCAAGCATATCTAAAACAAGACAATTTCAAGCTTTATGATAGCTATAGTGACAAAATAATATGTAATTTAAAATTGTGAAGCACACACTATGGGATTTGAGTCCTAAATAGAATTGGAAAATAAGAATTTTATTCCCAAAGTGTGATTACTAATCAGCTTATAGCACACATAGTGAACAACCTTACTTCTATTAGAATAAATTTCTAGTGAAGATGGATAATATATTTTATTCCACCTTTACAATGATTGCCTTAACCCCCATAAGGGACTCTTCAATTTACAACCTAGATTATCTTTACTTTTTATATTAAACTCTCCATGTTGACTCATACAAATATCTTTTCGTAAACCACTATGCAAGATTATTTGCTTAACATCCTTATATGTGATCTTTGGCCATATAGGGTATATGTCATAACATATATTTAACTTCTATCTGACATATACTATTCACAGATACTTTGATTTCTATGAAGGTATTTCTAAAGTCAAATTTATCCACTTAAGTCAACTGATAATATGGCCATTGGAAGTTCTAATATTTCCTATAATTATTTATGACCTAAGAATAATTTTACATTATAAGCATTATCACATGGTTTAGAATTAAAATCCTCATATTCAATATAATTTCAAACATCCAAACATGAAGGATCCCTAGACACATTATTGAGAATTGATCGGGTGGCCTTAAACTCTCCCCCCTTATATAGACTTCCTCCTGGAAGTCCTTAAGGATTGGGAGTGAATCCCCCCACCATATCACACATAATTTTATTAAAATTCCAATTATTACTCACTAAACTATTAAGAAGTTATACCATAATTCAAACATTGTATTATAAAAATTATCCTACACCACATGAGTCATGACACATTAAGAAAGAGTCATACATATTGTATGTTGATTCATTCAAATCCAAGTATAAGGTTTTAACATTAGCCATAAAGTTCATAAATTCAAAACATGTTAATTTATCTTAGAGTTACACAAGTATCAATAAAAATCACACTAATACATTTATCAATGAATAAAACTCATTCAACAACCATCACTCATAATGCTCCAATTTGTCTAAATATTTTCTTAAAAGGATGCTTTATCTTTCACCCACGACACTCAAACCATGGCTCATTCCACAAGAATGTTTAGCAGTTATACTATTATTATAATCAATTTTTAACTACCATCCCTATGGTTATCAATTATTAACCATGTAGCCATATTCAATAACATTACGAAAGCATATATCAACACACATTAGTATTCTAGGATGTACATCAAAAATTGTTTTGCACTAGAAACATCACTCATGATGATAGCAAATTTTTTTTTGTTTATTTAAATGGCCAATCATGTCTCAAATTTATTAACTTCATATTTTATCTAAATATGTTCTTAAGAGGATAATTTAATTTATAATCATGGCACTCATACAATGTGAGCTCAATCAATATTAACTTGCATCATTTGATAGTTTCACACATAGTTCATAGGTATGCCACATCAAAATTACTTACAGTTTCACATGCACACAAAACAATGGCAAGGATGCTCTTCCCAATTGGGTGTGCTTGTCCTCACACCAAGGATGCTCTTCCCACTGGGTACGCTTGTCCCCATACAGTCACATAATTTACAACATAAGGCTCACACAATGGGGTTTACAAGGATGGATATTCCTGGATACCATAGAAAATTAGGAAAGATGATCTTGAGGCCCTTCTCTAAGGACTCCTCTATACAGATAAGAACAATCATAAAACTAGGAGAAGAATGGATTAATGACCATCCCATACCAGTCCCATTCACAAACCCCTTTCAAAATAATTCCCCAGCGCATCTACTCCCCTATACGACCTGCCAGGGAACCCCCAGGGATATGGCAGTTTACATATTTTACATTTCACCACACATGCCAACAATTTGCAACAAATGGGAAAGCCTCAAACTAAATAAAATAAGATCACAAACCTAAGTTTCAATAAAACTCCCAAAGAGGAAACTATAAATTCAAGAGAAAAAAAAAATAAAGATCAATTGTAACTATATTGCAACCTTTCAAACTTAATTCAAAATGAAATTTAAACAAGTCCTTGAGGAAAATTGGACTATAACAACCTTCAAACGGCTAAGTAGCCTAATAAAATAATTGTAAAATTCCACATTGTTGGTACATAATAAAGTAAAACATCAATTAAGAATTATGAAAAATTCATATTTCAACAATACAATTTGCACATCATGAGCACCATGTGACTTGACAAGCCACCTAAGGGGAGGAGGGGAATGGTGGTTCTCTAACCACATAAGTATAATAGAATGTAATAACTAATGTTCCCTGACCACATAAATATTAATAACTAGTGGTCCCTGACCACATAAAGATAAGTAACTGGTGGTCCCTGACCACATAAATATGAATCATTGGTGGTCCTTGACCACATAAATATAAATCACTGGTGGTCCTTGTAACTCCATCCTTTACCCATGGGTTATAACATAAAGGAATAGGTTTGCACTATGAACCAACAAGTGTGGCTCTCATATGTGGGGGAGTAGGCCATGGTCAACATCCATGGGATGATTACAATGACTCAACATAGATCCTTTGTCAAGATTAGGGACAATGCCCTAAGCTTGTAATTTCCCGATGGGAGAACATGTGCCTCTCAACCCCTATTTACACTAGTTGGCATCACACTCCCATAAAGGGGTGAATGAAACACTAGAGGTACACATTTAACATAAAAATAAGACTAACACAATGGAATACATATCACATTTCATGCTTACTCCACTTCACCACAAATCAACTACACAAGATAATCACGAAGGGTACACATAGGGGATCATACTAGACGTCCACCACCCTTATCCCAAGTTGGATACCATGTATATCATACTTGGGGCACAACACATATACTGGTTTTCCACATGACAAACCACACTAACTATCAAGAATCTTCTCATTTCATTCCATGTGAGTCAAGGATGCACAACCTACACTTACTTTTACGATTTGGTCTATCCACAAAAAAAATTCCTTAATACACAGCAAAAGAACTATTATAGGGTATTCACATCCACAGAGAATACAAAGTAACTTTATTTTCAACTTTCATCTTTTAAAGAACAAAAAATGTTCTTACACATAATTAAACTACAAAACATTTTATTCAATCATTGACATACACATCCATTATAAAACGTCTTCTCAAACAAGGCTACCCAATACTCACACACGATGAGGAAAGCATAGTCCAATTTATTAGCACCACAAGTACAACATTCTTTTCACTAAAAAAATTACTTAGCCATGCAGTTAGTATTTGCATCTCTAAATAGGATATAATGAGTTATCATTTATATGGTTTTCTATTAATTCTAATGCAATTGGGAACCTAAGTGTTACCAATGTAAGGCTACTACAATGCACATGAAATTTTACTTTTCAAGCATACCATGCAATGAAAGAAGAGCTTATATTTGAAATTAAACAAGGAAAGATTTACTAATGCATTCTTTTCCTTACCATCATAATTATTTATATCCCATGCACATGGTTTCACTATTCTAGTTTATCTCTAAAATTTTACTCAATGCTAATTGATTCCATACACAAGTTCATGCATACATCCTAAGGTAGGAGTACAATTTCAGGACCAAAGTCTTTTACCCAATCAGACATATTTATTTCCTATCTTCAAAATAGCTTTACACACAACATGCATTCAATTGGTTTTAAGGCAACATGCACTTTTGAAAACACTTCATTTATCCACAGACAAAAAAAGAATTGAATTTTCAAATCACCCCAAGGTACATAGATTTAGATATAAAAATTATAGTGTTTTATACTAAGTTATTCACTTTCATTATGAAGTTAAATGATGTTTACTCTAGTAAGGTTTTATTGTCTATATAATAGTCATGTATTAAGAATCATCTTTCATCTCCATAAGGTTTAGGTTATAGGATAACACAGGGGTGGATTAAATTATAACAATAATATCCATAGTTTTCTAGCCATCCACTTTGTTTTCCTTTCTATTTTCATCCTAGATTGACTCGGTCTTCACAACAATAATTCTCCATATCATGCTAATCAACATAAACGAAACATATAATTCACACATTTAAAATGCCTAATCTTGCTCATCTTAAACACTTACAAGTCTTACGAGAGGTTACATAGGTGCATTGATATTTAAATCTTGGCAAGTCAAAATCTATAAACTGGGCTATTTAAACTTCTTCACAATCAAATGTCTCATTCACATGAGGTTACATAATGTTCATTGAATTTAACAACATAGTTATTCTCTTTTTAATTAACTCTTTCACAATAAAAATTATCAAATAATGATGAACGTGACTCAAGATCCCATAAGGTCATTTCAACTATCAGTCACAATAAGGAGGCAAGCACACAAAGGAATCTCACACAAGCAACTCCATCAAGGAAACATCACTAAGCAGAGATCCCAGTGTTGCAACTGGGCTCTTATACCAAATGTAATTCCCAAAAATTTCAACCAAAAAACAATCAAGGACAAAACAAAAATTTCAAATTTCGACCACAACCACAACATAAGTCCCAAAGACTACTCCCTATACAAGTACTTCATGAAAACATAACAACATGTGATCAATTAATTATAAGAACTCAACCATATACATATTTATTTTGACATTCATGGTTGGGTTTCAAATGGAGATATGGAATCCACATCACCAAGGTAGGCTTGATTAGTTCCAGGAACTCATCAATAATCACAAACTTAGTTTAAGTTACAAGTTATGAAAATAGAATATATATATATCAATAGTATCTTTAAGTAATAATAAGAGAACAAGCATAGGGGCTAGACCTAATTCCTCAGGAGCTCATCTCTGATGACCTTCCCTACGTATATAATTCACAGAGGAACCGTAGTTCAAAAACTAGGCTTCAACCATCTCCCACATGGTTGGATAACAAATAAATATAATCACTAGGTTAAAAATATGGCTTAACTTCAATATTGACATTGGCTAAACTTGATACTCTTCTCAAATTCATCTTCACCTCTATACCATTAATTATAAACTATAAGAGTCGATACAAAACCCTTTCTAGGGTCCTTTTCCCCATACGGTTTCACGGTCGGCTGCCACCCACTTAGGTGAAGCCGGAGATCAAAAATCCAGTTAAGGATTCACTAAGTAACACATTCCAAGGTTATTTTCTTGAATGATAAGCTTGCGAGAGAAAAGACGATCACTTGTCTATTTATGTCCTAGGTTTAACCTTCTTGGTTCGATATTTTTCATTTGAAAAATATGTCCTCAATATCCTAATGAAATACCCTTGGATTAATGTAATCAAGGTACAACTATAATTAAGATGGCTCACAATACTCTTATCAATAGTACACAACTTCAATTTCTTTATCACTAAGTTGAATTTCACCCATCACCTAACTAGTTGAATAGCAATAGGGTATAATGCTAAGTTCAATGATGTCTCAACATCAATTTCAGTCATAAGAATAAATACATAACCATAGATATGGTTTAATTCATTAAACTAGACTAACAACTTAAATGTGCTTTCATAATTTTATGTGATTACACTCTAAATAATATAACTTCTTTAGTCCTTAATAAACTAGATATTCAATACTAAATCTAGAAGTGAGAGGAATAGTAATCCTAATAAATATATCATGTTTACTTTCAATAAATGGTCTCTCTAATGATATTTCGCATTAAGAAGACACTGATAATATATAGGACACTTGAAATTCTTAAGCTCATAACCAAACTTATTCCATTCCTTTAATATGAATGATAATGATTTACATTTCATTTGAACCCACTACATAAATAGAAAGTAATTGAAATGTGCACAAGCACACTAGCCACATCATGTATACCAAAAATTTTAGTATGAAATGACCTCATTCACATTTTATGCAAACCGTCACATATAGACCACTATATCTTGATGCATACAAGCATGCTAAGCACACCATAAAAATTCAATACATACATGTAATGTAACCCTATTAAGAATACATATAAACAAGGGCATGTACACAAGTCAATTATATACATACCTATGCCTAACTCACATTAGCATACCGAACACACCACACAAAATTAACATTTAACCAAGGAGACTATTATACATAACTAACCCAATTTTCATTCAATATGAATTAATCATATGTATATTATAATGACCTTAATGCTACCAATACTAATTATTGCAAGCACTCTAAGAACACCATGCAATTTCATTCACGCTTGATACAACACCAACACAAAAGTCCCATGCACATATACATATTAGTAGCGTGATGCAAAGCTATTTTCTCCATCCCATTTCACACCTACTGAACTTGCTCCCCTCTCGAAAGCTTTCCTACTACATTTGTGTTGCCTTTAGATGCAACCTTACATAAAAGCTTTATGTTGTTTAGTTTATTAAAATACGACCGCATGGTTGCTGTAAAATTACTAAACAAACTTTACCATTAGCTCTATGTTATTTTGGAAACAACTATACTTGAAGGGATTTTCCCAACACTGTTTGTGGTGGTCACCTTCATAACCAATTCTTGATTGAAGGCATTAGCTAGAAAATCTATATCTTCATCATTATTTTCCTCAACTGTAGTGCTAGGCACTAAACTATTTGACATACGCTTCAAGGAAATGATGTAATAGAGAATGCAATAAATGTAGGATACACACAAAATAAATTCATTAAAGAGGCGTTAAAACAAATTTCAAGCAAATGAAAAATGACGTGTAAAGTTAAATTCTACATCCTTTTTCAACGTTCATTCTTCCTGCATTTAAATGGGAGCTTTTTGGAAACAGGGTATGGGGCGTCCATCACATTAAAAGTGAAAATGATGGAGCTATTTTTTTTATCAAGAATTTATTCGCAAATGCAGTAGAAGACATGTATGCAGAATGTGGAAGCAAAGACCAAGCACGTGATCTTCTAACAAAACAACTCAATGAAGGTGGTCTCAGGGAGTGTAATAATTACAGGATAAGCACAAACCAAATTTACTGGAGTGGTTTTATAACTTTCAAGAAAATGAAATTTAATAGGTGAACACTGAATTCCCTAACATTTAACAACATCCTCCCAGTGTGCAAGATGGGTATGGACATACATCGACACATAAAGGAAGGGAATTTTTATTTTTTTTTATTAGACATTATCGATGGAGAGGCTCTAGTAAATATGTATGAAAATGCCAGAACACATACAAGGAACATGAATTTTTGTCAGCTAGTTCATGGAAATCAAAACTATTTAAAGATCTAAACCACCAAATGAACATCAACTCCATTTCCATTCAATGCATCTCTATTCGGAGAATAAATAAGTAACTATAATAATGTCTCACATGAAAACACTTACAGTTAAAACCCAAAAGCATTGCTTTCATTAAATAGATGGTAGCATATCATTGTTTCAGAATAGATAAGCACAAAAGAAGTGATGCGACTATCTAAGATTCCCATTGTTTGAAAAAGACACTGAGATCATGGCAATAGACTTACCTTCAGATTCTATACAAGTTGCTATGTGACTTACAAAGCCATCGAGGATTACTATTCAATGGTTAGCTGGCATGCACCTAGGATTTTGTTGAAAACCTATGAAAAATTGCACGTAAATGTAATTGGCATCCCTTTAAAGCCTGATTCCACCATTTTTCTAGTGTTATTATACATTTAAAAAGAAATGGTGCTCCTTGACTACTTTCTGTATCTTTTGCAATCATTCTTAAGTCTATCTCTCTAGCTACATTTCCCACTTCCCTTGCATTATCTATATCCATGCTTCTGGTGAGATCCTTTGTTTCTTTCACAGCATCTCTCAGCCACCACTTGAATGGATCATCATCTTCTCCTCCTCTCGACCATGATGGCATTGTATATTGAGTATGCTTAATGCAGAGGAGTATAGCCAATCTAGATCGAGTGACCCATTTCCTTCACAAGCCCCTCTTTTCTCCTCTAGACGAACCCTACCAAGCCTTCCACGAAGTTCTCACTATCTGCACTCGCCTCCACAAACTAATTGATTTAAACATATATTGCATATTGGAGTCGAATATGGTCATTTTATGAACCATCCAATATCCCCCCCCATAGTTCAGTGACAACATTAGCATAAATCCCAACCATGATGATGACATTGGAAACCAAAATGTGTAGTGGTAGCTTCAATTCGTAATGCTAGCTTCCTGGCAATGCAATTAATATGAAATTCTAATAACACTACTCAACCTGAAATGTATTAATTGGCCAGACAAAATCAAAGGTAATCTAATGCTTTACTTCATATCAGTGTGGGAATTAAAGACTACTCAAATACCTACACTTAATTGGATGTTGTATCTATCACTAGATTCAAATCCTTGATTGCATATCTGCTATGCTTACCATGCCACTCTTCCTGGTCACACCATGCATTGCTGATCCATTTATCTATCATAAATACTCAACACCTCACTTCTTTAATGCAATGGTAGGGAACTATTTATTTGTTTTCATACCCAAGTCCATTCTAATAAAGGCCCCCATAAGAGACACTCATGCAACCCACAACCATGACATTGATCGCTCAACTACAACACTTTAGACTTGACTAAGTAGGATGTGACACATTGTTTTTATCATTTTTATATTATTATGGTGTGAGGACTAAAATTACCTACAATAATAAGTGAGACTAATTTAAGCATATGACTTTAAAGCAATTTAATGTTCTATATGTGAAAATATCATGAAAGCTAATTTCAAATATACCTTTTACTTCCATAAATGTGTAAAATAAGTTTGATATGCATAGCATGATAAATTTTGTCTTGGATATAAGTTCCTAATCAAGAGTATAATATAAGATGCTAGTATTCAATTCCCAATAAATTTTGAAGGATTGAAAATTTCGTAAACATTGACTTCAATTTGATTTTAAGTATCATGTTTCTATGTTTTTGTTTTGGTGTCATGAATATAAAACTAGAATGTTTGAGCTATGTTATAACTCTTATAAATGACTTTGAGACACACCTTTAGCGGATAAAGATGTTCTGTAATATGTTTTCAAGGATAAATTAATGTATTTTATCTGTAAAGAAAAATGTTCTAATATGAAGAAAGTTTGATGATTTATAAAATTTAAATGAATGGTACGAGAGAAAGCGATATACCAAGTATATCTAAAACAAGACAATTTCAAGCTTTATGATAGCTATAGTGACAAAATAATATGTAATTTAAAATTGTGAAGCACACACTATGGGATTTGAATCCTAAATAGAACTGGAAAATAAGAATTTATTCCCAAAGTGTGATTACTAATTAGCTTATAGCACACAAAGTGAACAACCTTACTTCTATTAGAATACAATTCTAGTGAGTATGGATAAAATATTTTATTCCACCATTACAATGATTTCCTTAACCCCCATAAGGTCCTCTTCAATTTACAACCTAGATTATCTTTACTTTTTATATTAAACTCTCTATGTTGACTCATACAAATATCTTTTCCTAAACCACTATGCAAGATTATTTTCTTAACATCCTTATATGTGATCTTTGGCCATATAGGGTATACATTATAACATATATTTAACTTCCTTCTGACATATACTATTGACAAATACTTTGATTTCTATGAAGGTATTTCTAAAGTTGAATTTATCCACTTAAGTCAATTGATAATATGGCCATTGGAAGTTCTAATATTTCCTATAATTATTTATGACCTATGAATAATTTTACATTATAAGCATTATCACATGGTTTAGAATTAAAATCTTCATATTCAATATAATGTCAAACATCCAAACATGAAAGATCCCTAGACAAATTATTGAGAATTGATCGGGTGGCCTTCAAGCCATTTGACATCACTACATTTTCAGATGATGATTCCATCGTCAATTTCCTCTGTACCAACAATCTCGAAACAGATTCCACCAACAAACATCATAACAAGGCTTCCACACAAGGGAGTATCAAATCTTCCAGCTGCAAAGTGAATAATATAGGAAATAGATCTTATATTGAAAACCATTCAATGGCAGTGTTAGATCTAGAAAAAGTAAAAACAAATAGTGCATCCAATGGCAAAAAGCTCTCTGAGGCGTCAAAGGATGGAAGATTTGATACTCTCCTAGAACACTTTCAGGAAAGATCAAAGGTCTTGATTGAACCCACACAGTCTGTCAACATCAGAAATGTAGAGACAGTGAAGACTATCCATCTAGTGACATCTTTGACTGACCAGGAAAAACCAAGATTTCTCAAAATTTTCACAAAAAAACAAGTCAAATTTGCTTGGTCACATGCCAACATGCCAAAGATTGATCTAGAACTCATCATTAATCACTTATCATTACCACCAGGAGTGCAACCAGTCAAACAAAAGTTGAGGAAAATGCACCCACATATCGCCTTATTGGTAAAAGCAAAGTTGTAGAAGTTTTTAGACGTAGGATTCATCAGACCCATTGACTATGCTGAGTGAATTTCTAATATTGTACCAGTTTCAAAACCTGACAACAACATTCGTATCTGCACAGATTTCTGGGATCTTAATAAAGCTTGTCTCAAAGATGATTTCCCTCTGTGAAACATAGATATCATATATACTCGACGGTAGGACATGGCATGTTATCACTAATGGATGGTTTTTCTGGATTTAACCAAATCAAGATAAGACATCCTTTATCCGTCCATGGGGAACATTCTACTAGAATGTCATGCCATTCAGATTGAAGAATACAGGAGCTACCTACCAACACGCCATGACAACAATCTTTCATGATATGATGTATACTTTCATGGAAAACTATGTGGATTATTTATTGGCTAAATCATATACCAGGGAAGGACACTTGGAGATCCTAGATAAAATTTTCACTAGACTGGAAAAATTCAACGTACGGCTAAATCCCAAAAAATGTGTGTTTGGAGTGACATCAGCTAAATTCTTGGGGTACATAGTCTCGGAAAAGGGGATTGAGGTAGACCCAGCCAAAGTTAAAGCTATTGTGGAAATGCCACCACCAAATAAAATCAGTCAAATCCGATCTCTACAAGTGAGGTTTCAATCAATTCATAGATTCATTTCATAATTGGTGGACAAGACCCATCCTTTCATTAATCTGTTGCATAAGAATGTCTTTTTTTCGATGGGATGAGAAATGTGAAGGAACCTTCAACCAATTGAAATAGTATCTAATGAATCCACCTGTCCTAGTACCACCAGTAGAAGGAAAGCCACTACTATTATATATTGCTACAACTAAGACATCATTGGGAACCCACAAGAAGATTTGGTAAGAAAAGACAACAATTTACTACATCAGCGGGATGCTACATAGTTATGAGATCAACTATACCTCCATTGAAAAGGCTTGTCTAGAAGTAGTATTCGCTACCCAATAGCTACGACACTACATGCTAACTCACACCATCAAGTTGATAGCTAAAATAGATCCTCTCAAATACCTTCTCAGCAAAGCTAACTTAACCAGGAGATTAGCTAAGTGGGTCATGATAATCAGTGAATTTGATATCCAATATGTGGATAGGAAAGCAATAAAAGGAAAATAAATTGCTGACCAGTTAGCAGAAGCACCTCTATGAGATAATAATCCTTTACACATTGAATTTCTAGATGCTAACATTCTCACCTTCACCACAAAATAGTGGACACTATACTTTGATGGATCCCACACCCAGTACGGATCAGGAGTTGGAATCCTATTTGTCACTCCACAAGGACATACCATACCAAAATCATAAAAATTGATGTTCCCTTGCACCAACAACATGGTAGAGTATGAAGCATTAATCATTGGCATTAAAACAATTGTAGAATGGAAGATCCTAGAGTTGGCCATGTGCAGGATCATGCTATGCCAAAAAGTGGCAATGGAGAAAAAAATACATGTTTCTACGACTCAAAAATGCGAAAATGGTGAGTTGACTTTTTGGAGCTGGGGTGACTACCGAGGCAGAGGGAAAACTTAGTTTTAGGAATCGGATATTCGATTTTGTTGAAGTATATATATAAAAAAAATTGGGTGACCAAAACTCATTCACATTTGTTTTCGGCTCAACGGCGGCGGGCGCACAGTGGAAAGCGAAATCTGATATTCGATTTGGAGTCCATCTCTAACAGGTAAAGTTCTTTATTTTTTTATCAAATTTTCAATTAGATTTGTTTATTTTTAGTTGATTTTTTTCAAAATAGGGTTTTTTGGTAGAAAAACTAGGGTTTTTTGGTAGATTTACAAAAAAACATAAAAAATTGAAGAAAA